>RJWM01000319.1:203818-237030 GCA_004363535.1 Dasyprocta punctata
CCAGGCAGGTGCTTATGCCACTGAGTTAAATCCCCAGCTATCCTTAATTTTTAATAATGTATTTAGCTCATTTCAGAAGTCTTTAACCTTATTTCTTTTCAAATAACTTTTTCAAACAAATCTTGGCAAGCATTTGAGTACTCATTTGGGTTATGCAGTGGAAGTTTACATTTTTCAATGAGTAGGAGTGGCTTTTCTAATCCCTCTAATTCATTAATTTGTGAAAATGTCCTTTGATTGTAACATTTCTACTTCATAATACAATAGGGATTTTATTTTACATTTAGAAAATGCATATTCTAAACAGAAAAGTATTGAACTATTTTCCAACAACTCCAATACATATCTGTAACTCTTCAATCTATTACTCTCCGTATCCCATTGGTCTAAGACTACAGTAGGCTATAATTTAAGAGCCAAAGTTTCATTATACAGTTTATTATAGGATAGAATGACAAACATATTTTGGAGATGATCCTGGTACTCAGAGTTTTTTTTATCAACAAACTGAAAGATAATCATGGAGTCTTAGCTTGGATTCTTCAGGAAGCAATCCTTAGGGATTCAAATGAAAGTGGTTTGGCTGGGAACATCAGGTGACACCGCTAAGGCAGTGGGGTGTTTGTAAAGGAAATGAAGGCTGTCAATAAAGAGTATGCTATAAAGCCAGCTACCACACTACAAGACTGACAATCATATTGAAAACTCTGGGAAATGGCGCAACACACACATCTGTACACCAATTCGGGAGTCATACCTCACAGCTCCTGGGGGAGTGTTAATTCACTGGTATTCGCAGATTGCTGTACATGTCGATGGCTCAGAGTTTTGCAATTCTGGAAAAAGAGCCCTAAAGCAGTGATGAAGTTGGCCTGAGAACATGGGAAGACCAAAGGGATATGAGCGGAGCTCTAACAACACTTGCTACACCAAGAGAAGCTCGAAGGAGCTTTTATTCCATGAGATGAGGGGCTCCTGGGATAAGTTTGCACTGACCTCTGACTCTCAGTCTGGCTCTTTTAGTCTGTTGCCTCAATCTTTTAATCTACTTCCCATTGGCATGTTTTTCTTGCTAACAGAGTAGCAAGATCTAAAAAATGAAGATGATCTTAGGAACAGAAATGGAAAGACAGTTTGACAATCAAAACAAGGACATTTTCTTCTATACTAGACCCACTAGACCCAATCTTTCTATTTCTGTCCTTTTCTTCCATTCTTATCTTCGAAGGGATCAAGTCAAAGAAAAAAAAATGAGAAGAGGGAGACAAAGAGAAACAGAGCTGATACCTGTCCAACCTCTTGGAAGCAAGAGTCTTCCTAGAGATCACAGGAAAGGCAGAATCTTGAGCTCCTAGCTCACTGAACCAGTTCAGCATCCTGGAAATGATTCTGTTGTTATGCTCTTCTTCCATGTGAATGGGAGATAATAAGAGAGAAGTTGGCCAACATTATGATTTGCCTCCTTGATGTCTAAATCAGTAATTTTACACTGTATTCCCAAATGTGGTATATATTTACATGGTTCTTCTCCAGCATTCAATGCCTCCTCCTTAGTAGTTTCCCATCCTTGAAGATATTCTTCCACCACTTGGGGTCTTATTGAGAGGTAGTGCCTACCTTTCATGACAGTGTTTCAAAAAGTCAGAACCTTGCTTTTCATAACTTTGTGTAGCCATTAGGTAGCCGTGTTACTGCCAGGGCATTTTGGGAATTAACTACATATCTATGGAAGACTTGAGACACAGAATAGCAAGTGAAACAAATCTGTAGTCTTAGAATCAGAGGAGAAATAGCAGTTTCTTTACTTCCATGGATGTTAGAAATGGAATGTTTCAGAGTTAAACAGAAGGAGTTTTTTGTGTGTGAAGGTCATCTGGGCAATGTAATCATGTTGGAAGCAGAGATGATGATGCTGGTAGTGGTGGCAGCCAGTATTTACCAAGTGCCTATGCTCCTCCAGGCACCTCACATGGGTGATATCAGTAACCTTACAGCAATCTTGTAATCTAAGTGCCATTATGATCTCTATTTTTTAAAGGAAACTGAGGCTTGCATTAGTTAAGTAACTTGCCAAAGGCCATACAGTCAGCAAATGCCTTTTTAGTCCAGTACTGTCAGACTTCAAAGCTTGACCTCTTTGTCATCAGGCTGAATTGCTGCTTCTCACAGCCAAGAATTCAAGTCACTGGAATGGGCTTAGCTGAAACTCATGAACAGAAGAGAGTGCAAGGTAGAAAAGAAAGCATCATTAAATTAGTTGACCACAGATTGTGACCTGGGAAGAGGGACTGTTGTGACCAAATCATGTGGTCATGATTCAAAGGAAATAGGAAGTACTGAGTGATTAGATGTTGCAGGGAGGTCGAAGAACCAGCTCAGTGACTTCAGGGAGTGTTGAAGACAGCATGAAAAACAATCTGATTAGAGACTGGAATGTGGAGTCCAAAGTGGCATATGCTGTCCTGTGACTTGGGTAGATCTAAAGGAGCCAGTTTTTCTACTTCTTGCCATTATATCATTATATTTTTCGATATTCCTGTTGTTATCCTGACGTAGACAAACCTCCTGGGGTCTTGATTTCACTGTTTTGCCCACCTCCTAATCGCTCAAGGGTAATTTATATTAAATTTAATTCTCTGTTTTTAAACAGTTAGTGACAAGTTCCACTGGGGCAAGATTTGGGACTAATTTCCAGAAGAGCTATATATGTGGGTGCGTTTTATTCAAGAATACTCAGTGCAAACATATGTGATGTTGCAGGCTTGCAGGGTTCTAGTAATGACAATTGCATATTTCAAATGACAATTATATATTTTAAAACAAAACAATTTTTGAGGTTCCTTCGTTTGAATATTCTTTCTTAAGGATTTACAAAAGTTGCATGATAACTGTGGCTCTAGACTGGCGTTTCGTGCATGACTGTTGGGTGCACCCATGTGTACTTTTTCATGCCCCTCCATGTTGCGCTGTGATTGAAATTGAAACATCACAAAGCAGCCCCCCCCCCCGCAGAAAGCTGGCAGATACCCTGAGGGCTACTAGTAGTGTGATATTCTTAGAGTTGTGAAAAAGGAACTTGAGAAATCATGATGCGAAAAAGTGTTTTTAATCTCTTTGGCCCGTAGGGGGTATCGTGTGGATGGATATAATATTTATTCAGGTATCTAACCTCAGCATAACATGGAGAGGATGAGACATAGTCCTCCTCCTCACTACATACTCCTTATTATCACTTTCCAGGACCCTGTGTTTACATTAATTGTTGAGGAAATGTGCTTTCTCTTGAGGGGCAGAAAAGGTTGGAAAAGAAATGAGTGTGTGTTCAGGTGTCTCAACAGCTGGGTGAGAGCCATGCTCCTAGTGGGAGACAGCTGTTTACCAAGGCCCAGGGTCCCTGTGTACTCTGTAGCTAAGTGTGCCCACCCCCACCCCAGTCCCATTGTTTCGAGACTCCAGAAGGCTGAGTGTGAGCCTGTCAGGTTTGCAGGCTGGCTAAGCCCCAAAGCAGAGGCTCATTACTGTTGCAAGGAACCACAGAGGTTCTCCAAATTACTGAGACAAGGGTCACAATGGGGGCCTAACCCGATTTTTTATTTTAGGAACATGCGATAAGAAGGATAGGCCACTAAGGATCTTATTTGCACAAGGAAACACGGGCCTCCTCCGATAAATTCTCAGCATAGCAGCATTAAAAATGTAAGTAAAGAAGGGGAGATAAACGCTATTTCAACATCAGGGTTTGGCAGGAACTCACTTGAAAGCAGGAGAGAACTGAGGGCCCTGGGCTCTTTGCTACCACAGATTTGGGGGCAGTGAGAAACGCACTGTTGGTGAGCTTAATATAGCTCTCTTGTCTCATCCTTCAGACTTTATCCCATAGTTTAAAAAAAAAAGAACAAAACCCAAATAGTGGGTGTCTTTCCTACTAAAAATAGATTGCACTAGGTTGTCTGTGTAAGTCTTACTCAATGAGAGAAAGAAATGTTCCCCTTTGGGGATCCCTGAAGCAACTGTGATAGCAGTGACAGCATCAGTGAAACAGTGACAACTGAATTAATAGTTGGCTGTGTGCCAGAAATACTAAAAACTGTGGTAACTGTCGTTTATGGAGTTTTACTATGCATCAGGCCTCTTTCATGTATTACCCTAATCCTATAAAGTAAGTACTACCTTATCTTTAGTTTACATATGAAAAAAAATCAGAGAGGTTAAATATCTGATCAGGACAACACAGCTGCCTGGTGGCATAGCCAAAATTCCAACATTTTAAACCCCAAATCTGCTGGGTGTGGTGGAACACATTTGTAATCCCAGCATTTGAGAGGCTGAGGCAGGAGGATCACCATGGGTCCAAGGCCAGCCTGGGCTACAGAGTGAGTTCAAGACCAGCCTGAACCAGACCTTGTCTCAGAAAATAAAAACAAAAACAAGAACAAACAAACAAACAAACAAAAAACCACCATGAATTAGACCCCAAACCCTTGCTTCTAATCACTGGGCGATGTATTAGGGGAAATTGCCCAAAAGCATGTTCTTCCTGAGACTGGTGTTTGAAAGCATTTCTGATTGGACCTCAGTGGACACCACTGAAGGCAGAAATGGCCCAGTGCAAGAAAGGCCAAGTGCCTTGATCCTCCCATTCTTTGAGATTCAGTTTGTCAAACTAGTAATTGAGATCTTTCCAGTGCAGCGGTTCTCAAGAAGAGTAGCACTGCCCCCTAGAAGAAGTTGTGGTAATTTCTTGGGGCGTGTTGATCTTCACGTATAGTTTTGTCATGACTTTATGTACAGAAATAAACACTTTCATACTAAATCACTTTCTTTTTTGCCTTTTTTTATATCACATGGCATTATTTTTATTTTAATATTATTTTATTTTTATTTTTATTTTATAGGGAGGTTGAATCGCCTCTGCTTTTCAGGATGATGTGAAGAGTTAATTTTTAATAAAAAGGAGGCATGAGTTTCCAAAGCACTGTTCTATGAGATTAAAATGATCTCTCCAGTGGTGATAGTCCGAGGCTCAAAATCAGGCTCGTGACAAATGAAACAATGTCCAACATCGGAAGTATCAGGATGACCACATAGCAAGGCCTGCTTGCCTGTCCTCTGCCCATGTTGATACACCCAGATTGCCTATACCCTGGGTGCCTGCAGCTAGGATTTTCCTGCCACCATGAACGGGTACAAGGTTTCCTCCACAAAAGAACACAAGGCTTTGAACTTCAACTTTTCCCTTTTTCTCTCTAGTACTAGTCTCTTTACCTCATGAGATTTCAGGGAGGACAGTCCTCTTTGCTATTCTGGACCAGAGGGATGGGGTGATAAAGCAATTCCATTAAAGCAAGTTATAAGCATGTTCTCCTGACTCTTCTCAAGTGAGCTCAGATCACACTGATTAGGTCTCACCATGAAGCTCATGTTCTACTCCCCCCGATTCCACCTCTCCCACCCATACTTGTAGGCTGTACCTATCTCTTTAATTGAAAAATCCCCCATCTTTTTTTTTAGGTCAACCCCAGTCATAGTCCTTGAGTTTTAGGTCAGGACTGCTTATTAGGCAGGCAGCTAAAATCAATTCCATGGTTGTGTCCTTCTAAGGCTTCTTCTTCTGCCTCTCTTAACAAGCTCTCCATAGAGCCTTTCTCCTATTTTGCCAACATTGCCTCTAGCAGCTATTTCTTCTTCTAAGACCTTTCTGAACTGACTCCTGGATCCCTGCTAACCCCAACCATTTCAGCCTGAGTCAAGTATTCAATCTTGCCACGCGTCTTCATTTTCTCGGCACAACATTTTTTCTCTATGTCTAAACTGAGTTCAGTTCCATCAGCCTCCCAAGCAGGGACACTTCTCAGTAGTCTTACTGGTGCTAAGTGTGTTACACAGAAGAGTCAAATAGAAATCCATCTGTGATATTCACTGTGGTGGAATTTGAGCCTATTAACGTAGATCCTGGCTCTAAGTGGCACTTGATAAATATATTTTAAGTCACGGAGTGACTCCAAAGTCAATATTTCTACTTAATATTAAGTATAATGAGAACTGTGCTACCTACTTGGTCCCCAAATAACTACTGAATCTTGGGGTTTCTATAAGGATCCCTGGATCATGAACAGCACGGAGACCCAGCCTGGTCCTCACCAGGAGACTAAAGATCTTATGGTTTAGATTCATAAAATCATTGTCCCAGATCCGCCCATTCCCAGAGAGTTCCACAAATCCTAAAGAATAGTCCAGAAAGGTCCATGCCAGTGATTTACAAGAAACATCTTGATTTGGAGTGGATGGAGGATCAAGAAAGGAGTACTCTTCAGTTTTTACAGCCTGTCTCTCCCAGTCTGAGAATAAAGACCAGCTTAGACTTACATGCTCCACTCTTTGAGAGCTGCCTTCAGTTTAGAACTCAGGTTAAGTAGGATTCTGTAGTTAAAATTTTCTGTGAACAGCACAGTGTCTTTTTATTTTCAAAAAATGGGAAAATAATACTGCCCTGTGAGTCATACGTGGAAAGTATTCACCACGATGCTATGAAAAACTATTTCCAAAGGGCATCCAGACACTTCATGTTGTTTCTACCATGTCTCCATGCCCAAGGAGGCTGATGTGCATCCTCTGAAGGGCACAGTAAAATTTCTTACTTCATAGGACCCTACAGGGATTGGCAAGAGGACCTCTGTTTCCTAGAGTATAACCATAGGAAAGTTAGTGAATTCAGTGACCTTGGGCAAGGTGAGTCACTCTCGGCCTCAATTTCTTTTTTTTTTTATTTTTTAAAAAATTTTTACTTTAAAGAGAATAAAACCAAGCAAAATAAAACAGAATAAAGCCAATCAAAATAACCCAAGTGACACAGGACTTCAAAACAAGATAATAGAAAATCCACAATGGTTACCATAATGCCTCTTGTTGTCTTCAAAATAGTTGCCCATACCTTCAGACATAGTGAAAATCAAACAAAACAGAATAGAATCAATAAAAACAAAACAATGAACGCAGTAAAGGACTTCAAAACAAGATAATAGTAAATCCAAAATGGCTACCATAATATATCTTGTTATCTTTGAAATAGCTGCCCATGCCATCAGATATAATAAAATCAACAAGACAAAACAGAATAAAGCCCAACCCAACAAAACAATGAAAATGATACAGGACTTCAAAACAAGATAATAGGGAATTAACAATGGCTACCACCTTCAGAAGGAGATCCCCCATAGATACCTCATTGCATATGGTTGTCCTCTGAATGAATGATTAGACTACCAGCTTTACATCTGCAAAGGCAGTGAAACACTAAACAGTACAAGCATTAAATTGTATTTTACCTCAATAGCCATCATGGCAGCCTGTGTTTCTCCAGATTAGCCTGTCGCTTACAGCTGGGGGTGGGGATGGGGGTGGGGGTTGGCTCTTCTTGTTTCCCAGCCCACACTCGCTGGAAGGGGCTGGTTTCTGGCTCTCCCCCATGTGGACCTCAATTTCTGCACTTTTTAAATAAAGGGATGGAACATATTGAGGCTTTAATCATCTTCAAAGAGAAAGTATTGAGAATATACAAACACTGAGACAGATTTCATTTATATCTCTCCTATATGGCATCTGGGAGACCCTGACTAAATCAACTAACATCTTTCAGTGTCAGTTTCCTTTTTTTTTGCATTGGACATAAAATGTATTTTACTCAATGAGAGAGCATAAAAGGAAAAATGGAGCACAGTTCCAAAAGCCAGAAATTATTAGTTTTCTCTTCCTCTCCCTTCTTTCTTTCTCCCTTTTGTCTGCAGTCATAAATTGCTATCAGTGGAGGGTTAAAATGGGCATGGCAAGGTCACCTCCCTGTGCAGGGTCTGGACATGTCCAGCGAGGCTCCTTCCATTCACAGCTGAAAGTGCACACAGTAGTGCTTGTCTTCTGGAAGTATCGAAACATGGGCTTAGCAGCATTCACAAGATTTCTCTCTCAATACATTTTCCCAGATACAGTGCTGTGTCTCCCACTTTCAGCTGAGCAGAACTATAAGATTAGGAGGTGCCCTCTCAACTGCTACCATTTTAGAAATTAGAGCATTTAGGATTCACATTGTCTAAAGGTAAGAGATCAAAATCCCCTTAAATGCATATCAAGAAGTTTGATTTCTGGGCTAAACCAATGCAGAAATACAGACCGAATAATAATCCATACTCACACATTGTTTCATTCTCCGTGGAATATACATTCCTGTTGCTTAGAGCAGATATGAATTCCATAAAAACCAGGGTTTGTTTCTATGGCTGTCAGTGAGTCTCCATGGTATATACTTTAGTGCCCTCTCTGTAACTAGGAAGCATATATTGCATACTCAGTTGGTGGCTATTGGACAGAATTATTTAGTGGTTAAAAAGGCAGGCTCTGTCACCTGACTACCTAGATTGCAAGTTCTGCTCTTCTATCTTACTGTGTGTGATCTTAATCAAGTTTAATTAACCTGCCTAATAGGTTGCACAGATTAAATGAGATAGTGCAAAAATGAAACATAGAGAATGGTGTTTACCATCCAGCAAGGGGTCAGTAAATATTAGGGCTCACCAGGATTATCATTAGCACTACTACCATTATTATTACTAGGGCCATCTGTGGGGGTGTATCTAGTTAAATATTTAAGAGTCCACATCTTGTTTTAGAAAATGGAGTTATAGAAAAATGCCTTATGATTTTTACTTGGAGTAAAATTTTTAGCAATGAGGTAAAAAATTACACCAAAATATTTGCTTATACTTAAAATGAGGCTTGTACTAAGACCATAGTCTGCCTGGACTGCTGTCCTTGTTTCTGTACAAAATCCATCTAATTTAATGAATGCCCATTGTGTTTCTTTGGAAGTAAATTTGTAGTTTTCACTTTGTCATATAGCTATATGGTTTCACATTATATGGTTTCTATTTTCTTTCATTTTAAATGATCATTTTGAGAAAGATAAACACACTTGTGTTGGAGATTGAGAGAATTAATCAATATTTCTATGTTTTCTATCTGAGGTTAGAACAACTGAGAGATAGAACCAAGGTTCTAGCAAATGGAAATCAAAATAATATGCTTTAATACTCATGACACTACTGGTAGAACATAGCTTACATTTGAGATCTTAACCAGTGCTACCTCTCCAGCCACCTACACCTTGATCAAAACTATCCTCCAAAAAACTTTGACTGTACTCCACTGGAATATATATTATCCTACTATGCCTTTGAGAAAGTGTAGTAAGCAGACCAGAAAGCATCCTTCTTCAGAGGTAGGCAGATCCCAAAGGAGAAGAGAGAAGGAGGCCATTGCAAAGATACCATTTATTCATCCATTGCTGATTAATTGACTTACTTATCCAGCGGGGGACTAATGAGCAAGAGATGAGGAAACAGGCCCAGCATGATTAAGAAGCCTCTTCTCATGGAGCCATGAAGGCTAGGGAATTAAGCATCTTCCAACTTTCCTGCACATCTCTTAGCTATAAAGAACATGGCCTGTCAGGGATATAGATCTCCCTTTTGGGAAAGGAGATGAGTGGCCTACAGGGTCCCTCCTTCATGGGTCACTTCTTCAAACCACTTACCATTGGGAGTGTGTAACTAGGGGGACTAGTGGTCAGTGTGTAGTTTTTTGCTTCCAGAAATGGTAAAGAACCATATCATAATTGTATGAAACTTGAAACCTGGATGAATGTAGTTAGAGAAAATCACACAACCCTGAAGAATTATCCCACTGTATATTTATGGCAACGAATTTCAAATGGGCCCTTACTGCTGCTTCCAATCATAACACATGTCCTTTGTTAATTCATTCTCCCATTCTCCTATCCAACTATTTCGTATCTTCTTCCTTTTCCTCAAACACTAGCATCTTTTTTTCCATGCTTATTCTCTGAAGATTGTCTTGCTTGCTATTTCACTTCTGGACATTCAGAAGAGATTTTTTCAAGTTCATATCATTAGATAATACAAGCTGTATACTGGTCTATTATATTATGATAGCTTCTTTTTTATTATGGCTTCTTATTATTGATACACTGACCCTGCTGCTCACGAAGGTTCTCTCCTTGTACACTAGAGCCAGTGCCCTAGTTTTTACTCAAGGACATCACTCCAATTGGTCACTCTTTCCCATATGATACCAAGCTTTCTTTCTTTACTGAGGCTTTTACTTCCACAAACAATACTCCTATCCTAAAATCATCACAAACCCAAACCCCTTTTTTAATGTACCAAATCCCTATATGTACTCCCCTGATTTCTACTTACAGCAATACTCTTTGGAAATGTTATGCATATTTTGGCTCCCATTCTCTCATGAACCTATTCCAGTCTTTCACTCTGTTCCTCAATTTAAACTGCACTTATCAGAATTACCAGTGAACTCCTCATACAAGAGATTGATTTTCAGTTGTCATCTGATTTGAACAATCAACAGCATTTGACAAAATTCATTGCGTTCTTCTTTGTGAACTTTTCTCGCCAGACATCATGTTTTACTTCGCTGACTTCTTTCTCAAATGTCTTTGCCAATTTTCCCCTTTTCTTTAACAAGTGCTATAATTCATGATAATAATTCCTAATTTTATGTCTGCAGCCCAGGCTTCTCTGTATAAATCCTCGTCCATATCCAACTACCTACTAAATACCTCTTTTTGGATGTTCAGTTGAAAACTCAAGTTTCACGTGTATAGAACTCCTGATGTACACTCCTAAAAACTGGTTTTCCTAGTTTTTTTCTATTTACCTCCATACTCGTGACTCCATTCTTCCTGTTGCTGAAGCGCCTCACACTTTGGATTTCCTGTTACTTCTCTGCTCTCATCTCCAACTGTTCCTTTTTTGTTCACTTCTTTTCCACCACACAGGCCACCTTGCTGTTCCTCAGACACCTTAGACTTTACTTCAGGGTTTTTGCACTTACTGATCCCTCTCCTTGGGCTGCTTTTCTCCCAGATCGTTGTTCAAGTGTCCCCTACTAGGTGAGGGTTTCCTTGACTACCTGGTCTAAAATGCAACCACTTCTCTTACCATTCCTTATTTCTACTTAGTACTTATTATGTCTAACTCATTATACATTTTACTTATTTGTTCTACTGGTTAATATTTTCTGCCTACATTTCCTAAACTATAAGCTACTTGAGGTATGAGAATAGAGATTTTTGTTAGGGCCCTCATCTTATATCTTCATTTTATTGTACATTATATATAATATTATATATCATAATTTATATAGAAAATTATTTGTATGTTTTACAACTGAATCCAAGGTTTAAAACTTCAAAGATTTAAAGTATCAATAACTGTTCTGTTTCCTCTAACAAAATTATGTCTAGACAGGTTAAGCAACAGAGTTCTGCAATGAGATTAAAATTTGAAGTGAAGAGAAAACAGCATAAAGATACTTGGAAAAGGAATGCAAATCTTCCATTTTAAGATTTTAGGAGAAAATAAACTTTAAAAAGCACAAGGAAGTAAAGTCTGTAAGAATTAGATTTGGATGTCAAATTCTTCTGCGTTTTTTAGTTAAAGTTCAGAAAATTGGAGTTATGCGACTTACAACCTCAAATTCAGTAGGAAAGTCCACTCCTTACCAAGATGGAGTAAAGGGACACCAATTTGCACTTCTGTCTGAAAAAAAGCTAAAATGCCAAGCAAAAGATGAGAAAGAAGTTTTTCATGACACCGGGAATTAGGCAACAAAGTACACATTTTTCTAACAAAAGGCAAATAAGCAAGGTCGGCGGTGTGATTTCCCTGATTCGATGCCTTGAGAAAGTTCCCGGATGGTGCCAGGAGGGAGAACATGACCAGAGACCGGGGAACCCCCAGAGCTGAGGAAATAGAGCTTAGAGTCCTTGGAGACCATGGTGATGGGGGGGTGACTGGACCTGAAGTTCTGCAGAGGGACCTCCCTTAGTGCTCAGCAGAGCACTGATCAGCACATGGATAAGAGGAAAAACAACCAAGACCAGGGAAAGGGACACTCAAAAGAATTAGAAATAACGATGCTTGATGTTCACATGGGCTACAAGGCTGTCTGTTCCAAATGCGGCAGAGCAGAAAGTCTCATAATTCACAGGGCATTGGAAAAAGTTCTTAGAAGGGTCTTCAATAATGGGGAAGAATTAGCCCTAGACTAAACACTTTTGATTGTCTTCAGTTGTGCTTTCGTGACTCAGTGTCCTGAACAGATTCAAAAACTTTATATCTTATAGCCATTTTGACTTTGGGGAAGGGCCAGAAGCTGCATGGTGCCAGATCTGGTGAATAAGGAGGTTGAGAGCACATTGGAATGTTTTATGAGCCTGCCTTTCTGTTAGCTGGCACTCAGCGGCAGCATTCACTGTATTGATTTATCATGTTTCTTGAAAATATGAATGAAAGAGGACTTCCAGTAGTGCTTCCGAGTGGCAAGCATGATGGGATAACTGTGTTCAAAATATGGGAAAGTATTTTGAGGGGGATAGATGACAATGTGTCCTTTAATGTAACAAATTTTTTAAAATTTTAAATATTCACCATATGTTTTCATTACCCTTGTATTTTCCTCTCAAAGCAATATTTCACTAAGGATCAGACTCTTAGTACCCTGACTATATTCCCTTTAATGTAGTTTATTCCTGCTGTGCCTTTTCTTATAGTCTTAGTCCCGTAAATTATGCTGCATGTTTTTTTAGGTTATAGACAATTACTTCTTGTTTATACAAAAGTTGTGTTATCTTGAAATGTACTTAATTATTGGAATATTGGATGCTGATTTTATTTTATTTTTTTTTTTTTTGGCGGCACCAGGGATCGAACTCACAACCTCGCACCTGCCAGGGCAGGTGCTTAAGCCACTGAGCCCAACTCCCAGCTGGATGCTGATCTTAACCTAATTCAGTTCAAATTTTCTGAAACCATTTCTGGTAACTGCCTTTCTGTTCAATGATGCTTCCTAATTCTTTTACTGTGACTGAGCAGTTTTTACAGTGACCTATATAGCACTAGCAACATATATTTTAGCTATTACATGATTTGCCCACTGAGCTATGGGTTATGTATTGCATTGAAGGATGTGCTAGAGCATGCATGAACTGGAAGATAATAGTAGAGGAAATTTGCTTTTGTTCACAAAAACTGTAAGGGGTTATTTGTTTCTAAATGTCTCAGTGGGAGCCTAGGGAAAAGTTTTGGGGAGCCTGAGCTTCACCTAGAGTGTTTGCATACCTACTCTGCTGGGGTTGATAACTTCTCCAAGGATGTCCTTAAACTGACTCAGCCCTTTAGAACCAATTCTTCTCCCAGTTGGAAGATGGCAACCATGTCTTCAGTCCATTTATGGACAAAGATTCATTTCATTTTAGCTATGGACTCGTTAGTTAGACCTCAATATATATATGATCCTTTGACTTTTATAAATGTCTCATTTTCATAGATAGATAGATAGACTCTTTTCCAATAGCTCAACCTTCTTTTTCATTTCTTTTTATTGTCGCAGTACTAGAAATTGAACCCATAAACAACTGAAGTACATCTCCAACCCCTCTATTTTTTTGAGACAGGGTCTTGCTAACTTACCTAGGCTCTCTTCAAACTTGCGATACTCCTGTCTCAGCCACTGAAGTAGCTGAGAATACAAGCAGGTGTCACTACATTCAATTTTGGCCTATTTTAAAAACATTTTTGTTGTCTTTTTGTTTTTATTTGTGTTCTTTTTTTTTGCAAAATGAATGCATTTTACTAAAAGAAAACAAATAAAAAGAGAAAAAAGAAAGCAAATAGCATATATTGCATAAGTTTATAATGACTATTGAGTAGAAGTGATAGATAATAAAATGCACATATTTGAAGCACAAAACTTGAAAAGTATTGATATGTGTCTGAATTCAAAACTCAGAACAATAAAAATAATGAGACAGATGCCACCTCCAAAAAGCTGTTTCCTGTTCCTGTTTTCTATGAGAATAGAGTTGTACAACTTCTAGAATTTCATACAAATGTAATTATAGACATATCTTTTTTTGTACAAGATGGATTTTAAATGATGAAACTATCAGCAAACGAGAACTTTGCCATAAAAATCTATATTGGGTTCATGCTATGACACAAAATGAACTAATTTCCTTTTGGGGGACATGAGCAAGTAGAAACATTATTAAAAACTATTCTAGTTATCTAAAAGGAAATTTCACATTAAATCTCAAATACAAACTGACTACAATTTGGAAATGTTTCCCCTACCACATGAGCCCTTCCAAATTTTTTTTCACTATGTGAAAAAATAAATTGACTGGGAGCTGAGGTGACTGGCAGGAAAGGCAACCAAGATGGGCTCCTGTTCCCTCCATTGAGGCGACACAGTAGGACGCCTCCTAGAGTGCACACAATGGACAGGCGGGACTAGTGACATGAAAAAGTCTGAAGCAACAATAACAACTCTAGCCAGCAGGTGCCCTGAGACCCAGGACAGCTGGGACACCTCCTATCCCCGGCACGCACACACATCTTTGAGGGCAGAGTACTCAGTGAGACTAGCAACATGGAAGTATCTGAAGCAGCAGGGCGGAGCTAGCAGTTGGGCTCCAGAGAACTCCACCAACAGAAAACCAGTCCCAGCCCCCACATCCAGAGGCCATGATCACCTCCATACCCAGCATACTCCTGAGATCTAACATTGACACTATCACAGAACGAAAAATGCCAGAGGTATTTTGCTACTTTTATTCTTCCTTGTTTGTCTGATGAACTACCCATTTCCTGTCTGGTTGGATGTCCTCTTCTTTGGTTTTATATATCGTGGTTGTTTTGGGGCTTTTTTTTTCTCCTCTCTTTCCCTGGTCTTTTTTTCCCTTCTTTTCTTCTTTTTCCTTTGTTCTCTTTCTCTTTCTCCCTTCTTTTTTTCACTGTTTGGTTTATTACCTTTTTTCTTTTTTTTTTTCTATTGATACTTTCTTTCTTTGCCTAACTACTTCTTGAATTTAAACTTCCAAATGAGTAAACATTATCTCTTCCCTTTCTGAATACGCCTTGTTATGGATTAAACACTGGTGGTCAACTTAGCACCAGCTGAATTAATTCAGCTGGTGTTGAGTAAAGATGGCCCACCTGCAAAAAGTTACCAGCGTAAATAGAAATGTTGAGAAGAAGAGCGAGGTATTGTGGGTTCTTTCAAGAGTTGCTGTTTCAAGCCAATGGTTCTCCCGGAAGTGCCTGTCATGCTGGCTTCCTCAATATGGATTTGGCCATTATCACTGGAGGAGCTCGGGACCTCATCAATGAGAGTGGCTGTGGTTCACTTTGGGGGAGCTCTGCTCCTCACATTGTGCATCACTTCCTGGCTCCAGAGGGGAGGCTGTGTGCTGGAGAAGCTTGTCATACTGGGCTTCCTGACCCGTGCTCAACTGTTCTCATTGTCGGAGGAGCACAGGATCTCATTGCCGCTGAGGATGGCTGTGGTGCTCTTCAGGGCAGCCCCGCTTCTTCTTTTGAGCATGACTTCTCGGCTCCCGTGTAGAACCCTCAACCCACTGCATAGCTCCTTCACCCCGCTGGCATAGACTTTCTAGTTCCACCGCTGGCCTTTGGCCTTCCCAGCACAGAACCGTAAATAGACTGGCATGTGTCCTTATTGTGGGCTCTTTGATTTCCAGTTGAATTTGTGGGAGGCATTGTCATGCATTTGGGTCTCTAGCTGGACTCTTGCAGGACATTGCTGTGGGATCCAGGCCCTCGGCTAAATATCCTGGGTCTTAGTGTTGTGGATAGATTTTCCTGCACTTTCTTGTGTTCAACTCTGGGTGACTCTTATAAACAGTATTACAAATCCTGTGTGTTTTATGCAGTTGTTCTCTATGTAACTCCTGACTACAATGTTCCTGCACATTCTATTTTATTTTTTTCCTCCTTTGTCCTCCACTTTCCCAAAACTTGGGGATCATCCTTTGACTGCCAGCCTTGACTCTACTATATTTGACCTCATTAATCTCTTTATTCTGTACCCTAATCATCTTAACACCACTGCCCCCCACAGAAGGGTAAAATCACTCCAATGAGGAGAAAATAACTGCATACAAGTATATGATATATACTTGATTATGTTATATAACTTTAGAGTTTGCTCCTGTGGTCAGAGGTAGCAGGTTAATGGTTATCACAGTTTGCCAGGAGTTCAGCTGTATTTGAAACTATTGCTATTATCAACCATACTACCTTAGCCAGGATGTCATACATGTTACAATTAGTTTTTCTCTCCTATATAATAACAGTGTGATTGTATGTGGTCATAATCATCACCACAGTCCAGTATCAAAGGATTGGATGCTGAGATAAATAGTAATTTTGCATCCTTTATGAATTGGAAAGATAAGTTCTTAGGATAGCTGTAAAGAACCACCTATATCTAGAGGACATCCCTGAAGCACAACACATCCTAGGGAGGCCTCAATACTAGTAATGAAACCATATATCATAAGAAATAAGCAAACATCAACATAGAAAACAAAATAAAATGAAAAAGACAAAATGATAAAATGCAGATGCAAAATGCAATCCCAGACCACCCAGGACAAGCCCAGAACTCTATCAGATAGACAAAATTGGAAGTCAAACACTAGAACTTTCAGAAATGATAGCAACAGAAGTGAAAAAACAAGTAGAAAAAGCTATAGAGAAAATAATATCTGAGGTACAAAGATAAATGATTCTTAAAATAAAAGATACTAGAGAAGACAAAGATACAAGAAAACATGAGCTGAGAAAAATTATAGAAACAACAGCTGGCCAACATAGGAAAGAAGTGGAATAATAAAACAGATTCACACAGGAATCCAAGAGATTAAAACCTCCACTGAAACTATATGTAACAGATTGAATGAAGGAAAGCATAGAACTTGAGATCCTAAAGACAGAAATGCAGCTAGTGAATATGAAAAGAAAGATATCATAAAAATAGCAAGAGACCATGAAAAATCAATCCAACAGCAACAAGATAAAGCAAAGAACAATAACATAAGTTTGATTGGGGTCAATGAGAAAACTGGAGATAGCACAAATGCCATTGAAAAAATCTCTTCACAGAAATAGTGGCAGAAAACATCACAAGCATAGATGAAGAATTTGACATACACATAAATGAAGCATACAGAGCTCCAAACAGTCATAGCCCAAAAAACTACACCAAGACATATAATAATCAAGATTCCAGAAATTCAGCACAAGAGCAGAATATTAAAAACTGTTAGAGAAAAACAGATCACCCATGAAGGAAAGCCCATCAGAATCCAGCTGACTTTTTAACACAAACCCTCAAGTCAAGAAGAGCTTGGAATGAAATACTTCAACTCCTGAAAGAAAGCAAATTCCAAACCACATTAAGGTACCCTGCAAAACTATCTTTTAAAATTAATGGAGAAATAAGATACTTCCATAACAATGAACAACTGAAGAAATTTATGACAACCAGACCAACCTTACAAAGAAAACTGAAAAATATTCTAGGCAGAGACAAAAATGACCACAATTCCAAGAACAACAACAGAAAGAAACCACCACATAGGGCAAGCAATTAAACAGGTGGGAGAAGCAGAGAACCAACAGTAGGAAAATAACACGACAAAGATAACCAATACATATCAGTTATAAGCATCAACATGAATGACCTCAATTCACCAATCAAAAGAAATAGACTGACATAATGAAACAAGAAACAAGATCTAACAACATGCTATATACAGTAAATATATTTAACTCAAAAAGAAATTCATAGACTGAAAGTCAAAGGATGGTAAACAATCTTCCATGTAACAGGAACCCAGAAAAAAGCAGGAGTAGCTATTCTGTTTGCAGACAATGTGAACTTCAGACCAAGAATGATGAAGGGAAATAAAGAAGGTCACTACATACTTGTTAGGGCAAAAATTCAAGAGAAACTGATAACAATCATAAATAGGTATGCACCGAATATGGGAGCACTCAACTATACAAGACAATTATTAACTGACATGAAAAATCAAATAAGCAATAACACAATTGTAATTGGAGACCTTAATACTCCACTGTCACAGAGGGACAGATCAACCAGGCAAAAAATCAGCAAACAGTCTCAGAACTGAACCAAACTTGTGAACAAATGGACTTACTAGAAGTTTTCAGAGTGTTCCACCCAGCATCATCAGAATACACATTCTTCACAGCTACACATGGGGCATTCTCTAAAATAGACTATGTATTAACCCACAGAAGATGCCTAAGTAAATACAAAGTAATTGAAATTATCCCATACATATTATCTGATCATAGTGCAATAAAATTGGAAAATAATAGCAAAAGAAACTACAAGAGTTCCATAAACACGTAAAAATTAAATAAGACCCTACTAAATAACCAATAGGTCACAGATGAAGTTAAGGAACAAATTAAACAATATCTACATCTAAAAGATAATGCAGATACATCATGCCAGAATTTATGGGACACAATGAAAGCAGTCATAAGAGGGAAATTTATAGTGGTGAATATTCACATCAGGAAAACAGAACGAGTATTTAAAAACAACCTAATATTGTATCTCAGGTTTCTAGTAAAAGAAGGGCAAGGAAAGCCCAAAGCCCATACAAGGGAGAAAATTAGCACAATGTAAACTAAGAAAATAATAAAAAAATTATTGAATTACAGAGTTGGTTCTTTGACAGAATAAATAAAACTGATAAACCTTTATCCAACCTTCTCAAAGAAAAAAAGGAAAAAGACTCAAATTAGTGCATTGAGGAATGAAAATGGTGAAATCTCTACAAATTCTGTTGAAATTCTGAAGATCATCAATACCTACTTTGAGAATCTCTTCTCTCATAAGATGGAAAACACAGAAGAAATGGAAAGATTTTGACATACGTATGAATAATGAAAGCTGAATCAAGAAGATGTAGAAATTCTGAATACCCCACTATCAGTTACTGAGTTTGAAAATGTAATTAAAAACTTACTATCAAAAAAATTCCTAGGTCCTGATGGACTCATGGTTGAATTTTATAAGAAATTTTGAGAAGATTTAATGCCAATGCTCTTCAAATTCTTTAATGAAATTGAAAGTGAAGCAATGCTTCTTAATTCATTCCTAGAGGCAAGTATTACTCTGATACCAAAACCAGAGAAAGACCCAAACAAAAAAGACAGCTGCAGGCTAATCTCCCAAATGAACATAGATGCAAAAATCCTCAAAAAGATACTAGCAAACAGAATGAAGCAAATCATCAAGAAGATTATACACCATGATCAATTGGGAATCACCCCAGGAATGCAGGAACCCCTGGTTCAACATATGCAAATCAATAAATATAATGTGCCATATCAACAGAGCCGAGACAAAAATTACATGATCATTTCAATAGATTCAGAAAAAGCTTTGGCCAAAGTCCAACATCCATTTTAAATATAAACCCTACAGAAAATCAGAATACATAGTCATTACCTCAATCTGATAAAAGCCATCTAAGACAAACCAACAGCCAACATCAAACTAAATGGACAAAAACTGAAACCTTTCACTTTAAAATGAGGAACAACACAAGGATGTTCACTATCACCACTCCTATTCACCATACTTCTGGAAATATCAGCCAGAGAAATTAGACAAGAGACAGCAATAAAGGGAATAAGGATAGGAAATGAAGGAGTTAAATTATCATTATTCACAGATGACTTGATACTCTGCACAGAAGACCCCAAAAGTTCTACCAAAAGACTTCTAGATTTAATAACCAAATTCAGTAGCATAGCTGGATACAAAGTCAACACTCAAAAATCAATAACATTCCTGTACACAAACAACAAACTCACTGAGAGAGAAATTAGGGAAACCATATCCCTCACAATAGCATCCAAAAAATGAAATATTTAGGAATCAATCATATGAAGGAAGTAAAAGACCTATAAACTGAAAATTGTAGTACTCTGAAAAAGGAGATTCAAGAGGATATCAGAAAATGGAAAGGTATCCCTTGCATGGATAAGAACCAACACAATGAAAAAGGCCATACTCCCAAAATTGTTATACAGATTTAATGCAACCCCAATCAAAATACCATTAACATAGTTCACAAAACTAGAGAAAACATACATAGAATTCATTTGCAAACAGAAGAGCCCCAGAATAGCAAAGGCAATCCTGGTCAACAAAGGCAAGGCAGGAAGCATCACAATCCCTGACTTGAAATTATACTGAAGAGCTAGTGTGATAAAATCAGCATGGTACTGGGAAAAAAAAACAGACCTGAGGTTGACTGAAACAGATTAGAAGATACAGACACAACTACAAAAACACTCAGCCAACTTATCTTTGAAAAAGTGGTCAAATATGTTTCCTGGAAAATGATGCTGGAAAAACTGGCTTTCTACATTCCAAAGACTAAAACTAGACCCATGGCTATCACCATGAACTAAACTAAAGTGAAAATGGACCAAGGATATAAATATTAAAACAGAAACACTAAATCTACAGCATGAAAATGTAGGTAGAAATTTTGAAGATATAGGTGTAGGCAGAGAGTTCATGAGCAAAACTGAAGCTGCACAGGAAATAGTTCAAAGAATCAGCAACTGGGATCTCATCTTATTAAAAAGTTTTTGCACATCAAAAGAAACCACCAGCAGAGAGAAAAGAAAACCCACAGAATGGGAAAAATATTTTAGTCAACTGTCCTTCAGACAAAGGACTTCCATCTAGAACATATAAATAATTGAAAAAAATCTGCCCCCCCCAAATTCAAAGACCCAGTCCAAAACTGGGCATCTGAGATGAACATGCACATCTCAGATGAAGAAATACAAATGGCAAATAAATATATGAAAAAATATTCAACATCACTGGAGATGCAAATTGAAACAACACTGAGAATCCATCTCCAGAAATAATGGTTATCATCAAGAAATAACCAATAACAAATCCTGGAAGGGTTGTGGGGGAAAAAGGAACCCTTCTCCACAGTTGGTGGGAATGTAGACTGGTACGATCACTGTGGAAATCAGTGTAGAGATTC
Source organism: Dasyprocta punctata (assembly GCA_004363535.1). Classification (NCBI taxonomy): domain Eukaryota; kingdom Metazoa; phylum Chordata; class Mammalia; order Rodentia; family Dasyproctidae; genus Dasyprocta; species Dasyprocta punctata. The sequence continues at coordinate 224,835 of RJWM01000319.1, forward strand.
CTCAAAAAAAAAAAAAAAAACTTGGGATTAGAGGTTCCATTCAACCCAGGTATTCACCTTCTGGATATCTTCCCAGAAGAATTTAAAACATCATATCACAGCGATATATGTGCATCCATGTTTATAGCAGCACAATTTGTAATAGAATATCTTGGAAATAACCCAAATTCCCATCGACTGAGGAATGGATAAAAAAGATGTGGTGGTTTTATAAAATGGAGTACTACTCGGCCATAAAGAAGGATAAGCTGGAGACTTTCATAGGTAAATGGAAGCAACTTGAGACCATACTTATAAGTGAAATAAACCTGACATGCATGTATCAAGATTGTATTTTCTTTTTAGTATAAGAAGTGGAAACAGTAAATAAGACCCAAAATGTACAATAGACACTGTGAAATGGGACAAAACTGTTCAAAAGGAAAGAGAAATTGGGATGAGGAAAGGAGAAAAGGTGAAAGGGAAAAGGAAAAAACATATACATATATACAATATAGTTAAGATAGCTATCCTATTAATTTCTGTTAGCTCATTGAAAAGTTTGTACCTATATTGTTGCTTAATTTTTTATGCCTTTATCTTGTAATATGAGCAACTACTTTGAAGATAACAATATGCAATGTATTAACCATTATTACTCTCCTACTATCTTGTTTTGAAATTTTGTATCATTATTGTTACTGTTTTCTCTCTTTAAAATAAAAAAAGTAAAAAGAAAATGTATTTTTACAACCAAATGATAAAAGAGTAAGAATAGCTATTACACTATCATTATTGTCAATGTAGGTACTCAGCACAAGATATAAATCAAAAAGATTCTTACAAACTTTCTTTTCAATGAACTGATATAAACTTTTAGTATACATGAACTGATTAACATATATATTGAAATTTTTAAAACCGCAGAATATATGATTTGGGGAAGTATTCAAGCTTCTCCATACTTCTCGTTTATCTCTTATTTTGCATTTAATTGTATAATTTTTTCTCATATAAGAGAAACCATGTGATATTTGAGTGTGTGTGCCTGACTTATTGCACTTACCATTGTGTTCTTAGCTTGCATCCATTTACATATGAATGCCTCAAGTTTATCTTGCCATAGTAATCCATTGGGTATAAACACCATATTTTTCTTATCCATTCATCTTTTGATGCACATATATTTTGTTTCCAAGACCTAGCTTTTAAAAACTGTGATGCTATAAACATGAGTATGGATGCATCCCTGTAATGAAATGCATTTAAGCCTTTTAGAAAAAGAAGCGGGACATCTGGGTCAAATGGAATTTCTACTTTTAGCTTTTTGAGGAATCTCCATACTGATTTCCACAGTAGTTACACTAGCTTACATTCCCACCAATGATATAGTGGCGTTCCTTTTTCCTCACGTCCTCACCAAAATTTATTATTATTAGACTTTTTGATGACAGTCATTCTTTCTGGGGTAAGATGCTCTCTCAGTGTAGTTTTAATTTGCATTTCTCATTTCCTACTACTATTTTTTTGAAATTCTGTATTGTTTCTATCCTTTTTTGTTTTGATTTTTAAAATAAAAAAATAATTTGCATTTCTCTGATAGCGATAAGCATTTTTTATGTATTTATTGACCATTTGTATTCTGAGAAGTATACATTCATTTCAGTTGCCTATTTATTTTGAGGGGATCTAATTTTTTTTTTCAGTTTTTTATATTGTCTTGGTGTTAGTCCTCTGTCTATGGAATAGGTAGCAAAACTTTCTCCCATTCTATAGATTTCCTCTTCAATTTGTTTATCGTTCCCTTTGCTGTGCCAAAGCTTTTTAATTTGATATAATCCCATATGTTGATTCTCAGTATCATTTCCTGTACCATCGGGATTTGGTCCGGAAAGTCATTGCCAGTGCATAGATAATTAGGAAGTAGGGCAGAGCTCAAATAGTCCTTCCCTATGTTTTAAAGAGTTGTGCCTATTTTATCTTGCAGCTAATTAAGTATTTATGTTTTAACATTTAGATTTTTATCCATTTCGATTTTTGTTTTCTACATGGTGAAATATATGGGTCTAGACACAATCTTCGGCATGTGGATATTCAATTTTCGCAGCACCACTTATTAACAAGGCTATCTTTCCTCCAATGTATGTTTTGGCTTCTTCGTCAAAGACCAAACAGCTCTGCAGGATTGCCTCATGTTGTTTCTGCTTCCTCTATTCTGTTCCATTGATTCATATGCCTGCTTTTGTGCCAGTATCATGCTGTTGTGATTACTGTAACTTTATAGTATAGCTTCAACTCTGGGATTGTGATGCCATCAGTTTTGGTTTTGTGACCCAGGACGGGTTTTGCTATTGTCAGTCTTTTTTGAAACCATATAAATTTTTAAATTGTTTTCTTTAGCTCTGTGAGAAATAACATTGGTAACTTGCTTGGGATGGTATTATATCTGTATATCAGTTTTGGAAATATAGCCATTTTGATTATGTTGGTTCTGCCTATCTAGGAACTAGGGATATTTTTTCATCTTCTGATGTCTTCCTTGATTTTCTTTTTCAATATGATGCAATTTTCACTGTAGAGTTCTTTCACTTCCTTAGTTAGGTTAATACCTAAGTAGTTTTTAAATTGATGCTATTGTAAATGATATTGATTTCTTAATTTATTTTTCAGTGAGTTTATTATTAGTGTATAGGAATGCTATTGAATTTTGTGTTTGTTTTGTATTCTGCTACACTGCTGAATTTGGATATCAACTCTAGGAGTCTTTTGGTAGATTTTTTTTTTGTCTTGTAAAAAAAAGATTATGTCATCAACAAATAATGATATTTTGACTTTAAATATAGAATAGGTATCCCTGAATGTTTCAGTTCCTTTTGTGTAGAATATTGTTTTCCATCCTCTGGTTATTTGTCTTTTAATTTATTTTTGTGTTAAATGCTTTTCTTGTAACAGCATATGGTAGGAATTTGTTTCTTCATCCATTCTGCTAATCTGTGTCTTTTGATTGGCAAGTAGAATCCATTTACATTGACAATTATAGTTGATAGTTATTGACTTTTTCCTGCCACTGTATTAATGTCCTGTTGTTTTGCTTTCTTTCCCTTCTGCTTAATTGCTAGCCCTACCTTAACCACTTGGCATTGTCTCCTTGTATTAAATACTTCAAAATATTTTGCAGGGTTGATTTGATGGTCGTGAATTTCTTTAGGTTTTCTTACTTTCCCTTTGATAAAATCACACTGCCTGGACTTTTGAGAAAATAGCAGAGCAATAAACAGCAACAAATCAACCCTTCTGAGATTCAGAATCCAGACACTGGAAAATAACACTTTGGATTAGAAAAGAAGGAAGGATGTGAATCACTGGGACCTACAAAAAATCTGAAGTGAAAATTTGAGCACACAGAGAAAGTGTGGAGAAAGAACTCAGTGCAGAAAAAGGTGGTGTCAAACTGCAATTTCTCTCTGGCTCCCAGTTCATAGCATGAAAGAGAAAGACAGAATCTACAGAGATACAGTGAAGGTGGGTGACTTCAGAGGCCTCCAGGAAGAAACATAGCGGCGGAACAGAACAGTGAATCCTGAGCACTACAACAGCTGGTGAGTGACTCCAGTTCAAAAGTCTGCTAGGCCAGCATGCTAGGCCAGATGCCATTTTAGGGAGGAGCCAACTGAACCTGGGACTTAAAGCAGATGTGGGTTAGCTTCATCTCAGGGGTTCCAGTGCTGAAATTCCACAGTGACTGTGTGAATGATAACTATGGGAAGTGTCCAGAGTCAGGGAGCTGAGGTCAAGCCAGTAAGAGACACCCAGAATATTGTAGGCTGAACAACTCAGGCCCCACCCCACAACCAGAGGCCAGAATCAGCCAGAACTGCTGTGGAGTTGAAAGCAAAGGAACTGGCACCCCACTCCATTCCCACTGCAGGATTTCTGGGATCATCCAGCATGGAACTAGACTTTGTCTGACTCCTTTGTCTACCAGTAACAGAAGAGACAATCCCAGAACTGAACACTATGACAAATTGTAGACTCAAAAGGTAAGATAATTACAGGTTTGAAATGTCCTTCTTTTTCTTTGCTTTTAGTTTTATTTTCCTTGATTGTTTTTTCATGAGTGTGAATGTTGTTTTTAGGGGTTGTTTTGTTTTGTTTTGTCCTTGTTTTTTTTTCCTTCTTTCTCTCCCTCCTGTCCTCTTCAGTGGATTCCTAAACGTTAGGTAGTCTTTCTTTCTCCTTCAGCCTTACTTTGAATCTTTTTCTGTTCTTTTATTTCTAATTTTTCCTCTTATCCCTTTTAAATTTTCACTCCTGAGGGTAAAATAGCACTAATGACTGGATATTAATGTATATAATTTTCTAATTTCTTTTACACTTTGTTATGTAACTGTAGCTTTTGTAATTATGGTTAAAGATGGCAAATTAAGAGTTATCACAGTTCGTCATTTTTACACTGTGCTTGATGCTGTGGTTATTACTGATTGTACTGCTTTAGCCAATGTTACATAGTTGTTATGATCATTTGTTCTTCCTTGATTGCTAATACTGAGATCGGCTGGGAGTCATGAACAATACCATAGTGCAGTACCAAAGAATTGAGTACTAGGCCATACAGGCAGCAAACTTTCATCTGTAATAAACTGAAGACACAGGCTCTTGAGACAGACTCAAAAACCAGAAGCAAGCTATGCCTAGAAGTCATTTGTGAACAGTACTAGTAGAAAATGATAAAAGATAAATTCCATACCTCTTATTCACACAAGGAAAATCCAGGAGACATTGAAGTGGAATAAATCAAAAGTTACCCAGCTGAAATTTTGGAAATGGTATCAACAGAAGTAACAAAGCAAATGAATGAGTCTCTAGAAAAAAACAAATCAGAAATAATTACACAGATAACTAAAGATATGATGACCACAATGAAGAACATGGTAAGTGAATCTAGAATACATAAAGACAGAAAAAAACATGAGATTATGAAAGTGATGGAAACTGTGAATACCCAACATAGGAAAGAATTGAGTTTCATAAAACAGATTCAAACAGATATCCAGAAGATTAAAAATTCTATTGAAAGTATAGCCAGCAGATAAACCAATGAGAAGATAAGATATCAGATATAGAAGACAAGTTTGCAGTTAGCAATCATTAAATGAAAGACTTCCAGAGGCGGGCTCCCAAAAAGCAGTGTGCTGCCACCCTGCCAGCACAACAGTGGGCCATTGTAGCCCAAGTGCCCTGACAAAGCTAGCAGTTGGTAAGTGAGGTGAACTGGGGCTGTGCTTCAGCACACAGAGAAGAAGAATAGAAGTAGGTAGGAGGGGCTGCCATTTTAGTCCAAAGAGACTACAGTAGAACATATAGGTCATTTCACTTCCAAAGCCCCAGAATGGAATTAGGGAAGAAACATCCAATCACAGAGGATTTCCATTAGTTGGGAAACAAGCTAGGGGGAAATCTGCTGAGAAGTAGGAGCTGGTACCATCCAGACTCTTATCCCCAAATATAGAGGACCAGAAACACCCTTCTGGTCTGGGCCAACAGAGTGGCCTTGACACAGCATTGCAAGGAAGCAAGCAACGTTGTCTTATGATGGGAGAAGGACATTTCTCCTGCCCTAATATCAGTGGATAAGAGGATCCAGTGGTATGGAAGAGTAAGATCCTGCAAGGTACTAAAGAGACAACTGTACATGGGTCTGGGAGCAACATTGGGCTTTCCCTACACAAAAGCAGCACAACAACTGAGATAGTACAATACAGACAAACACCATAAGGAGAAGTGGACATCCAAAATGATGTTAGCTGAGGACCACTCCCATCCCCACATCCAGCGGACAAGATCATTACCTCACCCAGCACAAACCCTACTGTAAACTTATGGGCTACAGAGCACATTTCTGGGATCTGTCTTTGACACTACCACAGAACTGTGGACACCAGAGGAATTTTATTATCTTACTTTTTCCTTGTTTGCTAGAATTGCTTTCCTTTTTCAGGTAGATTGGGATTGTTTGTTTGTTTGTTTTCTTTTATACTGGTTTGTTTGTTTATTGTTTGTATCTTCATTTGCTTTTTTGTATTTTTTCTTTCGACTAGATTTCTTACCTGTATTTTTCTTTTGTTCTGTTCATATTTCTCTCTATCCTCAACTCTTATTTCTTGATTTTATGATACTTTCATGTGAATGAATAACATCTCTAATTTTTCTGGTTCACTTCAATGCTCTTTTGCTGTCTTTTATTCTTTCTCTTCTGCACTATTTCACAACCTCCCAATACTTGAGTGATCATCCTTAGCTGTACAGTCTGACTCCTACTATAGTTCTCCTCATGCATCTCTCTTAAATACCACCCAAACAGAGTAAAATCAATTTACCAAGGGGAAACTCATTGCTTAAAAGTTCTGGTTGTAAGTTGGATTTTTTATATAGCTGTAAAGCATACTCTTGTAGTTAAATGAACCAAAATAATAGTTACCAGTTTTTCAGTTGCTAGGCTGTACTTGCTGATATTGTTATTGCTAATTACACTATTTTATCAGATTTTCTCCCTCATATGATGACATTGTGATTGTCTTGGATCATAACCATCAACAAAGTCCAGTACCAAAAGATAGGGTACTGAGCCAAATAAGTAACAGCTTCTCATCTTTAACAAATTTGGAAGGTAGGTTCTTGGGATAGACACAAAGACTGAAAACCACCTAGACCTAAAAGACAACACTGAAGAAGAGACATTTCCTATGGAAGCCTAAATGCTAGTGATAAAGATATCTACCATAAGAAATCTATAAGCATCAACACAGAAAATAAAACATAGACAATGACAAGACACAGAAGCAAAATGTAGTCCCACAGCTCCAGCACAACCAGGACAAGTCCAGAGAACAATGAGACAGAGGACATTAGAAGTCACAAGCTGCATCTTTCTGAAATGACAGCAGCAGAAGTGAAAATACAAATGGATGTAGTTAGAGAAAAAATAATGTCTCCAGAAAAAAAAAAGATTGTCACACCTGGAGGGGCTCAGCAGCTAGAAGGAGTGTTGGCCAGTCTTCCTCCACACCTGGAGGGGCTCAGAGCTGGCAGGAATATTGGCCACCCTTTGCCCCACCTGCAATACCTCACTGGGCCAGAGGAAGCATTGATAACCCATTTCCCACACCCTAGAGGACCTCAGAGGACAGGCAAGAGTGTGGGTGAGTCCTCCACACAATCAGAGGACCTCAGTGGGTTGGCAAGTGCATCAGCAACCCCTCCCCCAACCCAGAGGAATTCTGCAGGCAGGGGAGGGCATGGGTGAGTCCTCCACCCACCCAGAGGACCTTGGTGGGCCAGCAAGAGCACTGGTGAGGCCTCCCCGTTCCCAAAGGAATCCAGCTGGACCTGTGAGATCCCCAGTGACACTGTAGGGCCCTGGCTGGGGCTCACATCATGGACAGATGGGTCTGACAGCCTGGAACAGTCTGAAGCCACAGTAACAACATGTGCTAAGGGTTGCCTCACATCAATCTTCCTACACTAGTCAGCCTAAGACTAAGCCATGACTTACCCAACTGGCCCCACAGGAGGAATTCAGGTGACTGGCCCATCCCCTACAATGCAGGGCCTAGCAACTGGGTGAACATCAGTCACACAGTACAACCCTAAGAAACAGACAATGGACAGTCAAGACTAGCACAATTGAAAAGACTGAAATATCAACCAAGTGGAGAAAACGACAAAACAAAAAAGCAAACTGCAATCTCAAGCCCCAACCCTTCTGCAAAAACTACAGGAGACACTGACATAGAAGACGTTGTAAATAACACAACTGAAATTTCCAAAAAGACAGCAAGTGAAGTAAAGGAACAAATCCATGAGGATATAGAAGAAATCAGATTAGAAATTCTGTCAGGTAAAAAAAAGAAATGACCACATTAAAGGAGGAATTTCTCAGCACAGCTAGAGAAGACATAGATAAAAAAAGTACAAGAGCATAGGAAAATGATGGAAACCTTAAATGAACAATATAGGAAAGAAATAGAATGCATGAAACAGATTCAAACAGATATCCAAGAAATTAAAAATTCCATTGAAATCTGGCAAAACCACTTGAATGAAACTGAAGGTACACTTTCAGACCTTGAAGGCAGGATCATGGCTAGTGATCACAAAAGAAATATCATGTACAGGTACAAAATATCCTCTCATGAATGTGATCATTATGTATATCTAAAATGTGCCAATAAAATTAATCAAAAAGGGAAAAAAGACTCCCTACAGAAAGGGACCACAAATAATTCCAACAGCTGTTAGGTGATGCAAAGAATAATAACATTAGATTAACACAAATCAGTGAAAAGTCAGATGATATCACAAAGGACACGAAATATGTGTTCACAGAAGTAATAGCAAAAAACTTCCCAAGCATGGAAAAAGAATTTCATGTACAGATAAATGAGGCCCACAGAACTCCAACTAGACACAATCAGAAAAAGTCTGTACCAAGGCAAATAATAGTCATGATTCCAAAAATTGAACACAAGAATAGAAATTAAAATCTGTTAGAGAAAAGAAATAAATCACCTATAAAGGAAAACCAATCAGAGTCAGAGCAGATTTCTCAACACAAACTCTCAAATCAAGGAGAGCTTGGTGTGAAGTATTTCAAGCTCTGAAAGAAAAAACCTCTAACACAGATAGATGTTCCCCCACAAAATTGTTTTTCAAAATTGATGGAGAAATAAGATACTTCCATGATAAAGAACACTCAAAGAAATTCACAAGCACCAAGCCATCACTCCAAAAAGTTCTGAGGATATTCCAGATAAAGACAATGAAAACAGCAATTAGGTGAATTCCAATAGAATCAATCCACCAGGTGAAGCAAGCAATGAAACAGAAGGGAAAGAAAGGGACCAACAACAGAAAATAATATAACAAAAATAATTCAATGCACATCAGTCATAACCATCAATATAAATGTACTCAATTCACTAATCAAAAGAAACAGACTGGCAGAATGGATCAATAAACAATATAATAGCACACTGCATGCAAGAAACAAATTTAACTCAAAAAGAAACTCATAGAGCAAAAATTAAAGGATGGAAAACAATACTCTGTGTGACATAAATCTAGCAAAAAATGAGAGGTAGCTATACTGTTTGCAGCAAGGTGGATTTCAAGCCAAGACTGATCAAAAGAAACAATGATGGTCACTAGATACTTGTTAAGGCAACAATACAAGAGGAAGAGATAACAATCATAAATATAAGTGCACAAATGCCAGCATACCCAAGTATAAAACAAACATCAATGGATATAAAAAATCAGACTAATACTATTAAAATGGGGGACTTTGGTACCCTACCATCACAAATAAACAGATCTACCAGACAAAAATAATCAACAAAGAAATATCAGACCTGAACCAAATCTTTGAACAAATGAATTTAGTAGATATCTGTGGTGTTCTGCCCCACAACATCAGAATACACACTTTTCTCAGCTGAAAATAGGACTTTCTCCAAAATAGACCATATACTAACTCACAGAACATGCTTAAGTAAATTCAAAGGAATTGAAATTATTATCAGATCATAGCGCAATGAAATCAGAAATCATTGGCAAGTAAAACCACAAAACTACATAAACAGATGGAAATTAAATAATACCCTCCTAAACAACCAATGAGTCACAGGTGAGATTAAAGAAGAAATTAGTTTCTACAAGTAAGTGATACCAGTACAACATACCGGAACACATGGGATGTGATGAAAAGAGTGCTATAAGGGAAAATTATAGTGCTGAGTAACAAAAAAAAATGATTAAGCTCAAATAAATAACCCAATGTGGAATCTCAAGCTTCTAGAAAACTAAGAGCAAGCTAAACCCAAAGCATGTACGAGGGAGGAAATTACAAAGGTCAGAGAAGAAATTAATGTAATTGAGACTAAGAAAACATTATAAAGAATCAATGAATTGAACAGTCAACTTTTTGAAACATTATGTAACATAAACAAACTCTTACCCAACTTTATCAAAAAAAAAAAAAAAGGAAAGAAAAGACTGAAATCCATGCAATTAGGAACAAAAAGAGTGAAATCACAACAGATCCTGCAGAAATCCAAATCATCAATGCCTACTCTGAGAATTCTAATAAAATGGAAAACTCAGAAAAAAATAGATTTCTAAATGCATATGTTACCAAAGCTGAATTAAGAAGATATAAAATTCTAAAAAACCCAATATCAGTCAATGAAATTGCAGAAATAATAAAAAATGACCAACAAAGAAAAACCCAGGTTGGATGGGTTCACTGCTGAATTCTACAACAACTTTAGAGAAGATTTAATGGCACTACAACTCAAAGTCTCTAATGAAACTGAAAGGGAAGCAACATTCTCAAACTCATTCCTGGAAGCAAGCATTATCCTGATACCAAAACCACAGAAGGGTTAGGGTTATGGTTTGGGAACCACCTTGAGACCATAATTTTAAGTGAAATAAACCAGACATACATGTTTAAATATCACTTTACTTCTCTTGTATGAGAAACCCAAAGGGTAAATAAGGGTCAAAATGAAGTATAGATATTGGAAAGTAGAAAGAAAATATTTAAATGGGAAGGCGAACAAGGAGAGAAGGGAAGTGAGAGAAATAGGGATAAAAAAATTAAAAGAATGGAAGGAAAATGATAGAAACAAAGTTTTGTAAATGGAGAGAGAAGGATTGAAGGGAAGGGAGGGAAATGAGAAAAAAAGAATTAAAATATATTGTGTACAGGTATAAATTCCCTTCGATGAATGTGATCATCATGCGTGTTAAAAGTGTAACAATAAAATTAATTTTAAAAAAGCTCCACAATGTCTTGATTACTGTAGCTTTGTAGTAAGTTTTAAAATCATATTGTAATTCCTCCAAATTTGATTTTTCATTTTCATAACTTTAGCTATTCGACTTTTAATACTCAGTTTTGAGTCGGTTTCTTGATATCTAAAAAATGTTGCCTTTCGTTAATCAGATTTGTGCTCAATCTATAGAACAATTTAGGAAACATGTGTTTTCACTTGTTCAACTTGTGTTTTACCATCCATCAATATAGCATGTGCTTTTATTTATTTATATAGTGATTATTTTCCTTCATCACTGTAGTTTTCAGCGTGATGCATATATTTTGTTCAGTTTACACTGAAGCATTTCAATTTTGGAGTTACTTCAGAAAGTATTTTTAAAATCCCCTTTGCCTATTATATATCTCTCAGGTTTAGAAACACAATCCTGAACTTGTTTAGTATTCCTATTGAATTTATAGATTATTTTATTTCTCTTTTTAACTATGTTCTTTCTATAGTTTTCCGTGATTTCCCTAGCATTGGTAGTAAATATTCTTAAAATCTTTCCATATATATTTAAAATCAATATTTTACCAAATCATGTTGGACTAGAAGTTTTACAACCATATAAGTAACATTACTTCCCACCTTTAATATTACAGTTTTAAAAAATTATACATTTACATACCTTGAAAGCTCTCTCAGACATTTGCATAATTTTTATTTAAAACATCAAATATTTTAACTAACTCAAGAGAAGAATAGTTTACAATTTTTACCCAGACATTAAATATTTTTACTCTTCTTTCTTGATTCTTCATGTTCCAAGTTTCTTTTTGGCATTTTTGTTTTGTCTAAATAATTTCTTTTAGTAGTTCTTTTCTCTGTTTTGGTACTGGAGATTGAAATCAAGACCTTCACACTGAGCTATACCTCCCTGTTTTTATTTTGACACAGGGTCTTGATAAGTTGTTTGGATGGGCCCAAAATTGAGAGTTTCCTGCCTCAGCCTCCCATAGTGCTGGAATAACACCACTGTATTTTGCTTTCCTTTGGTAGTTCTTTAAGAGCAGAACTATTGGCACTGAATCTTCTTAGCTTTCCTTCAACATGAATGTCTTTATCTTTATTCCTGAGAGTATATATTTGCTGGCTATAGAAATTTGAGATAACAGATCTTTTTGCCAAGCACTTTTAAAATGCTGTGTCATATACTTCTGGCAACTACGGCATGACTCATTTGTTTGTTGAGACAGGGTCTCCTTAAATATTCCAGGTAGCCTTAAACATTCTATGTAGATCGGGCTGGCCTCGAGCTCACAATTCTACTGCCTCTGCTTCCCAAGTGCTTGGTTTATGAGGATAAATTTGCTGTAATTCAAGCCATTATTTCCTTG
>RJWM01000320.1:0-236619 GCA_004363535.1 Dasyprocta punctata
CCTGCATTCTTTTCAGCCCAGAGTTCTGCTTCAGCCATACCCAGCTCTTACTGGACTGCCAAACCTTTTCTATTTGCGGAGCAGACCAACTATGAAATATATAAGCCCAAAGAATGATTATCTACTGGAGTTTCTGGATTAGGAAGGCCCCTGGTGAGGGAAGATAGTTTTGTGAGGCTTTATCTTTTCTGATATTACTCTGGCTCTTATAAGGTGTGTCATATTTATAAATAGAGAGTGCAGTTAAGAGTGCCAGGCCTAGAGATTGAGAACATTAATTCTAGGTTGGATTTGACTACTATTCTGCAATGACTTATGACAAGATGGATAAACTCACAGGGCCTCTGCTTCCTGCCCTATGAAATGGAAGGGTTTGGGGAAACAATTTCTAATTTAATTCCTACCCCTGAAATCTTTTAACCTTTGGATAGAGTCATTTAGACATTTATCCTGAAACTTTAACAATTTTAGTTCTAAAACTTTGAAATGCTTTTTGATTCCAATTATTTTGCTTTTAGTAATAGAATTATATTTCTTAGAAACATCACAAGGGTCATTTATTTTTCACATTTTCTGATTCCTTTAGCATTTTATTTCTTTGACACTCCTAAAATCTAAGGTCAAACCAGTACTGGGAGAAGAAACACACACATAAACACACACACTAACCCTCTACCCCTCAGAGTCATAGTGTATTCACTCCTAATTTCAAAACTCACCCACCACTCCTCTCTGATCCAAGCTGACATCTGAAGTGCCTGCTCAGGATGACAATGTAATAATCACACATCATATATTTTTTTCTACTCTTCTGTTAGGAACCAGACCCATTTCCAATTACATGTGCTTCTTGCCAACAGGTTTAAAATGGCTATGTGAATGTCTGAGGAAAGCTTTGGTGAGGTGCCCCTTAGGAGATGAATTAGTGGACAATTTGGAAAACAGGCTATCCAGTTGGCAATAGCTAAGCCATAAATCAGGAGCAGAAAGATAACAGTTACATAATTTTTTTTTTGAGACAGGCTTTCACTATGCAGTTCAGGTTGGCCTTGAACCCAGTATGGCACCCAGACTGGTCTTGAACTCACGAACTCACGGTGATTCTCCTGCCTCAACCTCTGAAGTGCTGGGACTACAGGCATGAGACACCACACCCAGCTGACAGTTACATAATTTACATAAGTGACTTATTTAGGAGATAGTTCTGGCTGCATTATACAAATGGTATTTGGTGAGTGCCCATTTGTTTTACTTCTTGTGTCACTAACTTATAAAGAAACTGATAGTAGCACATGCTATAATCCCAGCACTCTGGAAGGTGGAGGCAGGAAGACCACAATTTCAAGTCCACTCTGAGTAACCTTAAAATTTAGTGAGACCCTTTCTCAAAATAAGTAAAAAGGGCTGAAGAATTAACCTTGGGTCTAATCTTTAGTACTGCAAAGACAAAACCAAACCAAACCAAGCAAAAATAATAAACAAACAAAAACAACAACAAAAACCAACAACAAAGAAAAATTAAAAATGCAAAAAACTGACTTAGTTTTTTTCTCTAGGTGATTCTCACATTCTTTACACTTTGGAGCACTAAGTAATTGCTGAATTATTGCACAACCTCAAGTCCACCAGAATTTTTACATAATAAACTTATGAAAGATAAAGAAGACCAAGACTTTAGCTACATGGTTCACAAGGTCCACTTATGGTAAGTGAATTAAGAAGTTCTGGAGATTGATGAGTATGCAGATCAGCATAACCATCATGGAAAACATTTAAAGATGTTCCTAAATAAATTCATGATAGAATTACCATATGACTTGGCAGTTCTTGTTCTGAGTATATACCCTCCAAAAATAAAATCAGCATCTCATTAAGACATCTGAACCCTATGCTCACCGCAGCATTATTCACAATGACCAAAATGTGATAACAACCTTTGATGGATGAATGGAAAAAGCAATTGTGATTTACATATAGTACACAATGAAATATTATTCAGTCCTAAACAATGATGAGACCCTGCCTCTTGCTACAACATAGATGAGCCTGGGGTACATTATGTTAGTGAAATCAATCAGACACAGAAAGAAAAATACTGTATGATCCCATTTATATATGGAGTCTATAAAAAGTCAAGTACACAGAAATAGAGAATTTATAATTGTGACTGTTAAACTCAGTTGTCAACTTGATAGACTTGGTAACCATCCAGAGGATTAGTAAACCATACTCTTTTGTGTGACCTAGCATGTCATAGAGGTATGACATTGGAATCTGTATCTGATCCCTCTCCCCTTCCTCATTGGCATTGTTCCTGAGCACCATGAATTTAACATGTCTGCTCTACCACACCCTACATGATGTTCCTGCCTTGGAGCCAGCAGACCATGGACTGATTCTCCTGAAACCCTGAGCCAAGTTGAACCTCTTCCTTCAATTGTGGATTTTGGGTACTGTGTCCCAGAATCAGAAATCCGACTATAACAGTGATGACCAGGGATGTGCAGGGGAAGAAATAGGAGGGGGAAAGTGATACAGGAAGAGCCTGAGTTAAGGTATCTTGGGTGAATAGGTAGCTATCTAACAGATGGACATCTCTAGGCTCACATGTCCAAACACCTGATCAGCCTCCCAGCTTGTAACAGCCTGGGTGTTTTTCTCTGAGCCCTCTCTGTTCTCCAATCCTTAGCCTTTCTCCCACACTTCCCCTTGCACCCTATCCTCTACCTACACGATTCTCACTTTTCCTCTAGAGTACAGATGTGTGTATACATGGCCTTTCCCAAGCATTCTCTACCTGTAACTCTCTGGCCTCCAGACCTCTAAGCTGTGTTGACTGTCACTAAGTCACCTCAAATGCCACCTCCTTATGTTGATTCTATCCACACAGTCACTCTCCAACTCCTGCCTGTGTTTTATTCTCTTTGTGACAGTTACCATGCTCTGAAGTTGCCCACTGTGCATGCGTTTTCTTGCTCATTGTCTCCCTCCTGTCACTCAACTAGACTCTAAACAGGTATGGCCTTCAGAGGCCTTCTGCCTCCTTCAGCAAACCCTACCTCAGGACAAGCACTGTCACATGCCCATGAGGACTCTGTGACATAGGGTATGTCTGCTGATGACAGCCAAGATTGCTGGTCCCTGGGGTCAAGGTCGCCACCATACTGGTGGCTGCTGCCCCCTTAACACAGGCTCTTCCCCTGGGATGAAGCATGCTGTGCCCTGGGTTCATTGGCAGGTGAGTGGGAGGACTTTGTGGTTGAATGAAGGCTGAGCAGTGGTATTAGATCCTACAGCAGTCATAGCATTGCCTGGCTAGGCTGCACCAGGTGTACACATCATCAATTTAGTCATACTAAAACAATAATAAGAGTTGGTGTTATTATTATTCCATTTTAAAGCACTGAAAGGTTAGATGATTTACCCAAGGTCACTCAGGTAGGAAATTATAAAGGGCCCAACTTGAGTCTCATGGCCCCCAACAGTAATAACTATATATGGTAGTATATGATTGAATCTCAGATGTCCTAAAAGTCCAAGTTCTGTGGAACAGTCATACATTGTTCAATGACAAGGATACATTCTGAGAAGTATACCATTAGGTGATTCTACCTTGTGCAAATACCAGAATGGATTTGCACAAACTCAGAGGGTTGTGGCATCTGTAGATGATATAATCCTACCAGACTACTGCAGTACATTCCATTCATCATTGACAGATAGACCAATGTGTCACATGAGTGTTTTTATATCACATGTCAGTGACAAACTGACATTGGAATTTGGTACTTTAATTCTAGCTATAGAAGTTCTAAGTATAACTGTATAGAATGGACCAATAGTGGGACCCAATGCCTTCAGGAACTGTGGTCAAGAGAATTGAGGCAGGCAATGAACAGAGTATAAGAACATACCCATGATACTGTACCTAGTAAGCACATGCCTGTAATCCTAGAACTCTTGGAAACTGAGGCAAGAGGATTGCAAACCTGAGTTCTGTCTTGGAACTTAGCAACTCACCAATATCCTGTCTCAGAAAAAAAAAAAAAAAAAAAAAAAAAAAGGCTAGGGGAAGTAGCTCAGGCCCAATCCTAATACCTATAAGAAAAAATTGTTTCCTGTACTTTGGGTTCATCTGTACTGAACTAGCTTAGGACCTGCTACATTACTGAAGTGCAGTGACTGCTGAAGAGCAAATGTTTTCTCTGTAGGTTATACATTTGAAACAAGCACAGAGGTAGAGTTTCAGAGTTCCTACGAAAGACTTTATTATTCCACTTTGTTTCCAATATGCAGAATTTTAAGGTAATGAAATGCTTCCCTCAACTAAAATGAGGTGGTGGAAACAGAGGGCAGAGGAGGACAATCTACTGTGTCTGAAGCTCTTGAGCACATGAGTTGGTAATTAATTGATAGCCAGTCATTGTTACAGTCTGTGTATCACTGTGCAATCAGTGAGCAAAAATCTATTTTTCTTTATTTCCAGTTTTTCAGAAGTTATGATGCAAGTTCAATGTCACTGCACACTTTGGTGGAGCCATTAAATGGACAGTATGTTGTTTTGCTGGCTCTTTATTCTTATTTATCAGAATTTTGTGTTGCTGCATTAGCTACCATTTGATTGTACATAACGGGTAGATTTATCATAATCAAATAAAAATAATGTAACTGTGGTTAACTGAGATGGACCATGAATGACTGAAAAACTGTGTCTATTGCCTTATGGCTACATGGAAGAATGCCACCAATTATTCAGGCCAGTGCTGGTCCTAAATGATGTGCCCCAGGACTTTGCCAAGGCCACCCTAGAGTGGAGGCTGCATTTGGGGAAGGAGAGGGTATAATTTGTAAGAATGCCCTGCCTCAAACCAACCAGGTACTTTCACTCCCTTTCGAGAGGAACAAAAGGGAATCCATGTTGATTTGGCACAAAAGGGTGGTCAGCCATTTTGGATTAAATGAAGCCATTTCCGATTGAGACTCTAGGCTGCACTCAGGAGCCAGCCAGAGGTGAGTCACCATGAATTGGGGTACCCTATTGCCCTGAGCAAGTTCAACCTTCACAGTCAAGTGAGGTCACCCACAGACACCTCTGCTGGGGAGCTAAGTGAGTGCCTTCTCCACAGCACATGGAGACCACCCAGTGCCACAGAAAGTCATAATGTGCACAAAGCCAGTAACATGAATATGCCAGGGCTCTGGAGGGAGGGAGAGGTGGTTCTTTTCCTGAACCAGTGAATCTTCCTTTTAAAAGGCTCATATCCACCATCCAGACTAGTTTAGAAAATTTTCACTCCTAACAATGACTTAACATTCATATTGGTGATATGAGTTTATCAGGTAGCAATTTTCAGGCCCAAGTAAATGGAATAAATGTAACAAGTGATTTAAAAATCCCAGTAGATACTAGGCAGGTATATTTTTTTTTAAAAAAAATGGACAATCTCTACATTTAAAAAAGATCTAAAAGTGTTTTAGAACTTGTGAAACTGTTAGCCACATTATTTGCATAATATTGAAATGTAGTGAGAAATCTAAGTTTGAATTCCCATTCTGAGGGTGAAATGGTATTGACTGAGAGATTCTGAGTGGACCACTGGTTCTGTGTATGGTCATTATTAAAACATATTCCTCCTTCTCTTATGAAAAAATGACTTACTATGTACTGTCTTGTTTAAAAACAAGTCATATTCTTAGATTTGTTTTATGTTGGCATAAAACCATACCCTTTCTCTGGAAGTGAGTATATGACATGGCTCATTCAATACTATTAGAAAATGTAATAGTTTTTGGATGTCAAATAGAGTTCTGGGTAAGATTTGAATTTCTGTTGGAAACTGGGAATTCTGTGGCTTAATGGGACAGGAAAATCAGTGATTGCTATGGCAGCACAGCACTCAGACAAACCATTAATCAACTTATGTTAAGGGAAGTGTATTAATATTAGGTGTGACTACTTTTGTCAGCAGTAAATACTAGAAAATGAGGAATGTGGTGCAAAAAAACCACCCTAAAAACAAGAAACAAAACCAAATACATCACTAGATATCATGAAAGGGTACTGAGTAAACTCAGCACAATAGGCTTTTCAGTCAAGGATGGTCATCTGGCTGTGAACCACAAGGAATTCTACAAACAATAGCAATTACTAATGCATCCTCTGATTCTCCATGACAGCTGAATGAAACATAAAAGGGCATATTTTTCTCGTGGGGCATGTGACCATGGCAATCTCCTCATCCCATCCATGCAATATTCAACCACGTCTCTGCCTGGCACCACGTTTCTCTTTCTTACCATGATCTCTTTGCAAAGCAGTGAGAAATGCTGACACTGTGCAGTGTGGATGCAGCTTCATTTTTGGAGAGGGTTTTGCAGCACAGGATAAACAGTTTTTACCTTTACCAGGATGTCTGTGGTGTTGCACGATGGAGGGACGATAGACTTCATAAATACTCAAATGTGCCACTCTCATAGAAGTGTATTTTGGAAAAGGACTTTAGTTTTTGACACGTAAAACAAGAACATGATTTCAGTGTGAAAAAATAGCAAACAATTTTTCTTGATGCATTTGAAGATGGGGGAACAAGGCCAAGTCTTTGCTAGTTTGCTGATCAGATGGGACCATGGCAGACCCTTGATGAAATTGGTGGCAAAACCACAGCTTTTGACATCTGTTAAAGATTGTTAATTATGGGGTGGTGGATCTTAACAGGAACAACCTTTAACCTGAAAGCTTTCCATGGGGGCTTTTACATTTTTTTTTCTTTTATACCAGGGATCAAACTCATGACCTTGCACTTGCCAGGCAGGTGCTTGTGCCACTGAGCTAAACCTCTGGCCCCTTGGGTTTTTACATTTGTATAGCACACATAGGGTCAGAGCAACTCACTATACCAAGGAGCACTGCACTCGGCTGAGCCAGCACTCTGGTTCCACTCTATGTCAATTCTTGAACTTCACAGGATATATGGACAGCACATTCATAATTATAATGGTTTAGAATTTTGTTCTTTAAGAGATTAAGTACATAAAGTATATTTTGGAATTCTTGATATTTCTTAATGATTTTCATAATAATTTCTTTTTAAAAATCTTACAGGTAGGTAAAGTAAGTCTAGTGATGAATCTTACACAAAGCATAAATGGAGGATTAAATGAGAACAAAACTATATTGGGTTTCAACTTTAATGAGGAATAGAAAATATACGGAAGAACATTTGAAAGGAGCAAATAGAGGTACTCCCTCAGGGTGTGGCTTGTGCAAGGTGACACCTACCTGGGTAGGGTAAGGATGTTCTGATTGGAGCTGTATACATGGACATGTTTACATTACCATTTCTTGAAATGCATTATTTTTACTGAATTAATGAAGTCACCTTAATTCATAACAATAAATAATGCTGGCTATATTTTAAGGTGAATCTTCTAGGATGAAAGTCATTTCTTGGCCTGAAAAAGGGTACCAGAATATTCTTGGAGCATATTAACTCAGCCCTTAATGACTCCCCTTCATTATACTGCATTTTAATTTAGGCCTTAGGCCATTATCAAAGAAACAACCATTTGAAAAGGACCATTGCATTTGCTTTACAAATATTGCTGAGGACATTGCCTGTCACCTCGTGAAAGCTCGCTGGAGACATTCATTTAGATTTAATCTCAGGGAATTTGTGTTCTCATTAAGCACAGTCCACTTCCTCCTTCACACTTTCTCATGGTCATGTTGCCACTCACCATCTTTATTTGCTTGTTTTGTCTGTATTATTTTCTTTGGTGCTAGGTTTCTATTTTCACTTCAATTGTATTTATGATTTTGCTTAAAGTTATTCCAAATCTTTTGTGAAAATAGGTAGAAAAATAGATACATGTTACTAATGAATGAAGGTTGAGAGAAATTTTTTTTGTAAGCAGCTGCTGTCAAATTCACCTAACCGTTCAACAGCATTTACTTGGGAAGAAGAACCCAGCGCCGAGCAAGGCAGAGTCCCTGTTCTCCCAACACTTCCTTTGCAATCGACTGAATCTGATGATTGTCAAGGAAGCAGCTGTAGAAATATTATCTATTTCAGATGGTTATAAATATTTTCAGGCTAAGATGATAGTGTGTGGGAGCTTGTGGATCTAGATCTCATAGGAGGGTGGTCAAAGAAAGATCTTAGGGAGAGATACTGATTCACTGGATGATTTTAAGCAAGAGAGTGACAAAATCTCAATGAAATTTGAGAGAGACAGTTCTAGCTACTGAATGGAGAGTGGGCTGTAGGGAAAGCAGAGGAGCTTGTTAGAAGCTGTTGTAGCAATCCAGGAGAGAAGCTATGCTAGAAGTTCAAGGGGAATCAGAGGTATAATGCTGTGGTGTTATCATACAACTTGGGTGTAGGAGGACCAGGCAAAGGAAATAAAGTCAGCAATGGTGGTCACCTACCCTTACCCAGGGGAAGACTGAGGTAGAGGTAAAAAGTGCCCAGGGACCACACCAAGAGTGTCCTTGGACACTTTCAGTGTCAAAGGTTACTGGTCATCTGTGCACAGTTGTGTCAAGGACATCAGACATATGAGTTAGAAGCTCTGAGCAGGCAGTGGAGCAAGTGGGGGGTATGTACATATCAAAGGTGGGGGTCACCAGTGTTAAGACTGAATGACAGCCAAGAGAGGGAACACAGATCAAGAACAGAACAGGGCTGAGACTGGACCGCTCCTAAACTCTGTGACACACCCTGCTTTCCCTAGGGCACAAGCCTAGCACTAACTAGCTTAACATGTGGCTGTGCAGACCTCTCATGGGGGCCTGGCCAGAGCACACTACTTTTGGCATGAATGAAGCCAAACTTAGCAAAGTTTCTTTTTGGTTAATATTAAAACTACCCTAAACTTGATAATCTGCTAAATTATATTTAACTTTAGGCTACAATTATAATTCAGATAGAGCTGCCTATTTCTGAAAAAACAGTGGGTTGTAGAATTGATGGTTTGCAGTAGTTTATAGAATTGATTTTAGTTAAAAGGTGCCTCCAAAGTAAACTTTAAAAGATAAAACCATGATAATATTTTGCTAACATCTTCAGGTAAAATAACTCCTTATTACTTAGCTTAATTATACATGATGAAACATGTGAAATTAGTATTTCTTACTGAAAGTTTAGTCTGAGAAATACAAAGCGAGTGATCAGACTTTAAAAAAACAATGATGATAGAAAATGGCAGAAGGAAGTCTCTGCTTACCTCCCTCTAACATGAGGGACAATTAGTTTCTTCCTAGATGGGTTACTAAAAAAGGCACATAACAGAGAATTTATTTTCCTCTATTAAAGTCTCAGCAATTTTTTATAGCTCTGTGATTTCTTAGTGGCTAAAATACTTTGTTTGCCAACATTAAAATTGCACGTTCTGGCATCATTATTGCTTGAAAAACACTTTCATTTCAGCACTATTCACTTTTATTCTCCCAAAAGATTACATCAAAATGAAGAATTAGTTTGGCAACTGAATGAGCTGGTACCTTTAGAGGATAGATGTATTGAGAAATGAAGCAATATTTCATGTACTCCCAAATTGAATACTTAAAGCTACAATAGTGTGTTGAACTTCTAATTTCAGGGGCTTGGACTCAGCCTTGCAAGCTTCTGAAATGCTCAGATGGGGACTTGTGAGATGAGATATTGTCAGAGTTGGGCATTCTTTTCTAAAATACAGACCATAAAGTATAAAGAATCTTTCTTGTAAATGGAAACACATGACAAACAGAGCATCTTATGCTTAGGACAGAGGGCTCTGAAATTATTTGTACAACAGCAAGGCACTACATGTATTTTCAATATCCAAAATGTGTACATAAAGAATACATTCCATGTCCCCTTGGCCCAATATCACAGAAATACTAGATAATTCAAGGACAGATCACAGTTTAACCTCACATTGAAAAATTTCATAAATCCACTCTACCCAAATGCAACTGGGAAAATTAAGGAAGAATCTAAGAAAGAAATTTCTTCTTACACAAAAGAAAAACAAAGAAACCCACTGAAAACAATTTAAATGAATGGTATTAAATGAACTGCCTATCATGTTCTATATAATGCAATGGAGAAAATGTTTGAGATTAGAACACTGGTTTTGTTTGAAATACAATCACACATGGCACTAAAATCATTCATCTCTGTGAGTCACTGAATAAACACAAAAAAGTGGCCAAAGACATTATAGAAAAACCCACTATGTTAAATGAAAGACTACAAATGTAAGAATGCTTTGTTGATACTCACATACTAGTAAATGCTTCCTTAGCCTCTGCTTTCTGTCTGATCACATTTTGTTTCTGTACAGTGTCAACACAGACTTTCTTTATCTAACCAGGGTGAGATAGGTTCTGTGTCTTTACTTATTGATTCTCAGCAGCTGGGTTTTGGGAACTCAGATTACATGTCTTTGAGAAGCTAACAATTTCAACAATAAAGCCCGCTGTTTATTTTCTAAATCAGATGTAATAGGATTTTAATCAAGTTAGTGTTTCAGGGTTTGACAGAAGTTCTCTTAGTCACTCTTAGAATCTTTAGTTATTTATAGGCTTGACAAACAGGATCACAGCTAGAATTCAGAGGAGATCATTAGGTAGTTTAAGTGGTACCTGCAAACCCATGAACTCCAATTTATCTTATGCAGTTTTAGAAACAAAAAGACATGCTTCCTCTGACAAACACAGCAATGTGAGAGTTTAAAAACATACTTTTAAAAAAATCTTACAGAGGACCTTGGAGCTGAGGCACACCTCTGTGTACCTCTGCTCAAGACAATCCAGAATCCATAGGAATCCACATACTCCATGTATTCTCACTGCAAGTATGATTTGGTACCAGGCACGTGCTGGGTCCTTATCCCCATAACTGTGTGTGGCAATGGCAGCAAGAGTCAAGTGGGCAGTGAGGGAAACACTGGCATTAGCTACAGCTTCAAAACTCAAGATGCTCCTTGGCTCCTGAAACACACCTAGGTTACAGAGAAACGTCAAAGGTGGTCAGGACCACAGCTGGTCTCATGCATAATTCATTTATGCAGACAAATATTACCTTGTTAGGGGAAAAAAACCCAATTGATCAAATATGCAATGTATATATTGGTAGGGAAAAAACACAGTTGCTTTAGACTAAAGTATCAGCAAAAACAATGCTCATTTTACCTGTAATTTACAATTCACAATAGAAGCCCATTTAAATGTTAGTTTAGGTCTGAACTCATTTGGACACAAAACAATTCCTGGTAATATATGTAGACATCATCTTGTTTTCAGGTAAAATGAAAAATACATTTTTGTTTGCAGCCTGAAGATACTCATTGCTACAAATGATACAACTCGATAACCTGTTAAATATTCTAAAGGTGCTATGGCTTATACATACTTAATTTTTCTATAGTTACTTTATTAGCCAAATCCATTGAGGCCCAAACAAATTGGATGAACAATTCTAATTTTCCCTATTCCAGAATTTTGCTATGCCAAAGGAAAATTTGATATTATCATATCATCCTTCTGGGCCTGATGCTCAAAATGCTTTCTCTCACTCTTTGACCTTTTATTAGAAAAGACATTTCTTATAACTGGAGAAAGATAATTGAGCCCTATAAACTAAGAGGAAAATGCTACAGTGATTACAATCTACCAATCAACAGGTGGCAGTTTTCAAAAGGCATTTGAATTGCACCAAGGAATGCATGGAAAGAAAAATTCCATGTTGCTGCTAGTTAATTTGCATTTTTATGTACACAACACACAGTGGCATTAATTAGCAGAATAATGGTGCTGATATATCTCTTAGTGATTAGCTTTTAGTGCAATTCATCAGATGATTATCATTTCCCTAAAAATGCTGCAGGAAGAAGGAAAACAGAATTTCCACTCAGCAGGTCCCATAGAGCAGGAGAAAACACCTTTGGCTGTGAATGCACCTAATTTAATTTTCTGAGTCTTTTGTTGCATAGATGAAATAGTCACAAATTACAGCTCAATGATAAGCCAGTCTCTTTAGAGCTCTTCTTTGGCTAACATTATTAACCAAAAAGCAAAAATCTCTTTAAGTTGGATAAAAGTGACCAGGCAGTCATACTATAGTTTTTGAGTTAGAACTCATCCTCACCTCTTCCTCTTCACTTCTTTTCCTACTAGATTTACTCACAAATGATTATGAGTATCACAAATTCTGACAGGGCTGACTTCTGCTCCCACCATCTCTATCCTTTGTGCTTATACATGGTCTCTAATTCACCTAGCTTTTTTTTCCTCATAGACAACCACTTTATATAGCTTTATAGTTGCCAACTGATGGCTGTAATTCAGCTTCTTACTTTTCTCTGACTGAATAATGTAGCTGCGTGACTTATGTTCTAATGTCTGATTATTCTTGCACATTCACCAGACTAGACTTCAAGGCTCCTATCTACTTCCCCTGATCTGACCCACTCTGGGGTGACACTGTGACCGCTTCTATCTCTTTTCCCTTTACTCAGCAGCCCAAGAGTTAGCACATCCATGTCCTTTCTTGAGTAGAGCCTCATGAACAGAACCCCTGGGGGACTGGCTCTATTACCCTGATAAGAGTCAGGTCCAATGGTTAGGGGTGGACAGTATATCACACACATATACACTCAGACACACATCTGTTGAAAGTTGGACTAATCATATATGTTAATTGTTTTCCTTGTAGCCTATCCTGTCGTCCTTTCCAGTTTTGATATGTCAACCTAATAAAGCTTGAGGAGAAGAAGTCAGATTTTGTTAAAAATATATTAAACAAACAGATATTTTACAGATTTTTTTCCCAATGAGAGCACATAGGAAATATAAATTAAACATCTTCTGTGTGTTGGTGCAACAGTAATTTTCATCTCCTCCCTTCTGAGTTAATGAAATTTACATGGTATATAAAATTTTATCTTTCACTAAAAATCAAGCTTAAAAATATCAAACATCAATTCTGTATATAATTTAAGAATCGAAGAAAGATTGTCAGAAAAATATATCAAGTAGACTAAGAAAAACTCAATGTTTTTCTTTTCTTTTCTTTTCTTTTCTTTTTTTTTTTTTGTAAAATTTCAAGCAGATGTCATGAGAAATGTTTCTAGAAGGTGAATATTCCATAGTAAATGACCAACAGGAAAAGATCCAAACTTGCAGTCTATGAAGAAACTCTTCTAGGACAGCAGTTCAATCCAGGGCAAAAACTTGCTGAGAGTCACTCACATGGCAGGGATAGTGGAGCTGGCACTGGGGACGTGAATTTGCTTGTCAGATACAAGGTATCTCTTTCTCAACAAGGTGCCACCCATGAGGACCTATGGTAAGTGGGTGAATTAATGAACACGGTGTTCTGTGATCAGTGACTCTCATACATAAAGAAGCCCCACCTTCTATGCACCTAAAAACAACACTGGAAGAGAAACAAGAAAGAGTGGTGTTTGGAATCAAACTGAGAATGCAGTTCACAGGGAAGGTTAGGTTCAGCCTCCCAGTCCCTGGTGGCTGGCAAGGACGGCATCACAGGCCGGCAGATCATTAACTAGTGTGTTGCAGGCATTGAAGCCACAAATGTGGACAGAAAAGCAACTTCAACATGTTGCTTCTCATCCCACCCTGTGCTTACAGAACCCCAAATTCAATAACAAATGAACACAAACCAGTTGGATTTCTGTGGAAGCTTTCACGAGGAGGTGAGTAGGGAGTTTGTACTGTGAATAGTCAAACTGTTGTTAAATCTTTAAAAAAAGTATTTTTGCCCTTTCCTTAAATTTTCTTTCCCCACCACAGCCTCCCTATCCCATGGGTATCTTTGTTAGCACAAATCCCCACCCCAAACCATTCCTTAACATGTCTTCTTTGCCTCCTCCTAGACATGTCTCCTCAGTTCTTTCACTGGTGTCCCATCCAGGAGACACAGCTGGGCACGAGCCCTGAATTTTGCAAAGCTGTGCCACTCACACTCTCGAAAGTACACTCTAGGTGGCAGTGAGTGTGGCGTATATGGGTGTGTGAGTGTGAGTGGATGTGAGTGTGTGGGCCTGCAAGGGTGGGTGTAGGAGTAGGGGATGAGTAGCTGTCTGTGCCTCATCATTTGGCAATGTTGAGGAGGCCAAAGATTGTGGGGAGAGATGTTGCATCTTAAGGTAGAAAAGCAAAAGTTCCACCTAGGGAGTCTCAGATTTGGTCTTGATAGAGCTGATGACTGAACATGCTTCTGAGGAGAGGTTAGCAGTCAAACTCAAGTCTAGATATTATAGTCTCTTAGAAAGGGAGTCCTTGAAACCAACGAACTAGAAAGGTAACTTGAGAAGACAACTGGAAAAGAAGACTCATTTTAGAAAGCAATGCTTCTCTGCAGCATATGCCAGGGGTAGGCCAGTTAGACACTGAGAATTAAGTGTGATAGTTTTCTTTAGTTGAAGGCTAGAAAAAAAAAGTTATATCTTGCCTACTACAAATCTCTCAATCACATTTTATTTGTTTGCCACAAAAATCCACATAAAAGGTCTTATTAGCCTCATTTTGTAAGTGGGAAAGAGACTCAGAAACGGTGGTGGTGAACCTGTGGCACATATTTTTTTTTTTCTTTTGAGACAAAATATGTTAATGCATAAGCTGTTTTTTTTTTCTAAAGTTGCAGTATTAAGCTTCAATTGCAGTGTTGGCACTTTGTGATAAATACGTGGATGTTGGGCTTTAAGTTGGGTACTCAGTCTCTAAAAGGCTTGCCATCACTGCTCAAGAAGGATAAGCACCTTGGTTAAAGTAATTTATCTAGGTGATGATATTTGGAATTAAAATTTGAAAATCTTTCACCTTACTTAGCAAATATTTATCTATCATTTGCTCAGTGCTGACCATTAGGTCAGTTCGGAATACAAGCACAGATAAATACCATTTTGCTTCTAAAAATCTTGCTTTTATGGGCAGAGACAATGAAAATGATATTTGCTGATCACATAGAGAAAATGATGCTGAAGGACCAGATGGATCAACTCAAGTGTGAAGGACGAAGAAGAGAGAGTGACAGATTGGAATACAGAAGTGATGACTCTTGAATTACATGAGCAAAATATCCTGGGAAATCTAAGCATTCTATACTATAACATGGAAAAAAATAAGATTAAAGTCAGTAGAACTCAAGAACTAACCACAGCGCAAGAGGAAAGATTGTGGAAGTCTTGGTAGGGAGCTAAAAGTGCTGTTTCTCTGTCTTGCACCCCAGCAGGCACCTGGCTGGATGCCCAGGGTGGCCACCAACATGAGGGTGTCTTCCTCAGGCCTTCAACAGAAGAAAGGCCCTACAGTCAGTCACTCTGTCCTCCAGTATTCTAGGTATTTATGAAGATCCTCTCAAACTTCTCTGGATTTTGTTCGCCTTGCTATTCAAACCCTCTTCCCAAATATGACACTTAAAAAAGTACAGACCCAAGGTAGCATCAAGAGTTGTTACAGAGTCAAACTAAAACCAGTATCTGTTCCTATATAAGAAGTGAGTTGTGAGTTTTGGAGTCCATTGGATTTAATTCTTTGCTATTATATGTAAAAGTCATGCATGGAAACAAAGGTTCTCCATTATTCTCTCTTTCCTGTCACACACAAAAAAATGTTTATTGATTTTTGGGAAATACTTCATTCAAGGTATAATAAAATACATTCTTAGATAATAAGAATATGAAATTTTGATCATAAATTGAATTGTGGAGAAAAATTAATTCTGAGACATT
Organism: Dasyprocta punctata; assembly: GCA_004363535.1. Classification (NCBI taxonomy): domain Eukaryota; kingdom Metazoa; phylum Chordata; class Mammalia; order Rodentia; family Dasyproctidae; genus Dasyprocta; species Dasyprocta punctata. The sequence goes on from RJWM01000320.1 coordinate 15,739, forward strand.
CTACATCATCAGCAGACATTTCCTTTTTCAGTTAACTAAGAAGGAAATATAATTTCAATTTTTCATAGAAAGTTGGGTAAAATCACCTTCCCCAGTCATTCCTTTAGCCATGTTCTTTTTTTGAGTGATCAATGACAAGCCCCAGGGGTTTTATCTACATGTAAGATACATATGTATTGTGATGTTCAGAATAAATAGCACTTGAAAAGGTAAATAAAGCATCTTCTCATTGATGTCCAGCAGGACAATGACATCTGGCAGCTATGAGTTTTTCCTAATGACTTGGCTCAGAATACTGAGCAAAACATGCAGTAATAACCTATTAAGTTCCATAGTGTGAGCTATTTTGTGTCAGCATTTTTGTAAAGAAAGAGTTTTCAAGAGAAAATAGGTTAGAAAGTGATTAATTTGTGACCCTACACTGCTGTAATTTATAGCGCTTCAATTTCTTTTCATACCACCTATCTTCGAAGAACAGAAATGTGGCTTTGGAGACAGCAACTAGGATGACAAAAAGGGACACTCCAACTCAGTTTATCTTCAAAAGGAATTATTATATTTTGAGTAATGTTACTGTTCACATTATACTCATTCTAAATCAAAGTTGAGCATTTTTGTTTTGCTCAAACAAAAGGAAAAGATGAACTAGGCCTAGATTTCTCCCTAATTTCTAGTCAAACTACAATGTAGAAAAAATGTATAAAATATCTGTTAAGATAGACATTTATTTATGAAAGATTGTGTCTACCAAGAAAACAAAGTTAATACAAATTAGGATGTATGCGATCACAATATAATTTTATAAAATGATCACGTGACTCAAAATTATAGTGTTGGACTAAAGAGATGAAGTTTGATTCTGTCCCAACCCCCAAAAATCCCTACCAACCAGACAATGGATATCATATATACAGGGTTGATGAAGGTCACCATGCTAACTAATTAAAAGAGATGCCTATGCATTATGTGTCTCATAAACCTTTGATTTGTGAATCCATCAACTATTCAGTGCCCTCTTGAAGAGAGGTGGTAAATACTGGCCATTCTCTCTACCTGCCCTCATCACTTTCTCTGTTTTTATAGTAGATATATCTAATGAATCATGGCCCTTTAGTTGTGAACATGCGTAAAGACTCAAAATCCTGTGCAACACAACCACCTACCTTCAGCCAGACCTAGCAACTGAGTGGAAGTTTATTTTTATCTGTGTAAGGCAAGATCTTCTTTAATTAATCGGCAGATAAATACGGAGTATTTGAAAAATACCTATGCTAAAATAAAAAAAGAATACCTATGCTTAGAAATGCATAGGAAATATTCAACTTAGTTTCTCCTGTCACAAAGATTAATTCTTGGATAGGAGGAAGAAACAAGAAAAGTGTGAATATGCAGAAATAAATCACAGTTGTAAGAAAGTAAGAGTGAACCTGGAGGAAGGTCAGCTCAAAACAGCACTAGGAAGAATGAAGAAGGCGTTGTTACTCAGGAAGCCCACTTGGAGGTAAAACTAGAGTTTGGTTTGAGGAAAACTAGATGTGCTTGTTCAGGTGACAGGAGATCAGTTGTTTCACTCTGACATTATTAAGCCCTGACATTTGTACAGGACTCTATGTAGTATATCGCATCATAACTCCAAAGTTTGTTGTAGCCATTGTTGTCTTGATACAGACACATATCTTCAGATAAGTAAGTACTTGGAGATCAACCACATAACAAATAACTTGTAGGAAAACAGAATGTCTGCAGGTTTTCTCAAAGCCTCTCTCTTATAAATGACATTTGACAATAACAAAAACATCAATTCAAGCTATAAGTTGGCTTGCCAGGGGCAGAATTTTTAAAGGAAACTGAAATTTAAAGATTCCCTTGGAGATAGTAAGAAAATTCTGGAAAATTCAAAGCAAATCTCTACCATATAGTTGTTAAAACCTTCTGAGAATGAGAATATTTCTGGAGAAATATACAAGAGGAATTGGACAACAATTCTTAGGCTTTATTTGTGTGATGGTGAAGAGATTAAAAGTTGCTTATTAAATGCTATCCTGAAAGAAGTACAGTGTAGTAAAGAAAATTCATATTTGCAAAATTCCTTTGAAAATAAAACACATGACACAATTACAGGAATTCCTTGCAAAGACCTTTAGTTCAGGACAACTCACTCCAAAAGATCTACCTGGAAGGAGAGGGAACTTCAAGAATCCTTTCTTTTTTGGACAGAATTTCAACATGTAGTTCAGGCTGGCCTCGAACTCACTACTTAGCCCAAGCTGGCCTCCAATTCAAAGTGATCCTCCTGCCTCAGTCTCTGGTATTCTGGAATTACAGGTGTGTGACACCAGCCCTGGCCCAGGAGTCCTATCTGCCGAAGCTATGGAGGATGTCAATCACATCAGAATCACATTTGCCATTTGTATTATTTATTCTAATACCCAAGGTGAACTGTGGAGTAGTTTCACTACTGGGTCACAACTGAATTGCGTTCTAAATTACAGGCATGTGGTGGAAAATTCTGGACCCGGAACTGGCCTCTCAGGTCAACTGGAGGAGGTTTGGGTTCTTAATGATGAAGAATCGAGAGGCCAGTGGAGCCCCTTGATCCACCCTCCTCCTCTTTCTCACAAGACATTCTTCGCTGTGCCAAATGTCTTTGGAGAGAAGTTTTTCCTTAAAACTATGTGTGGTTCTCTTCTAACACCATTTGACAACTGTGGGGTTACTGTTAAGTAGTTATGTGGAGTGTGGTGGCACAGTCCTATAATTCCAGCACTCTGGGAGGCTGAGGGGGCAGGACTGAAAATCTGAGCCAGCCCAGGGAAACTCTGTCTCCAAAAATATAAATAAATAAATAAATAAAAACAAAAACAACAACAATAAGCTGAGGTGGTGTTGTTCCTTTTTGAAGCCCTGGGCTCAATCCCAGTATAGGGGGTGGGAAGGATGCAGAACTAATGGGAGGGAAACAACAGTCCTTAGTCATTAGCTGAGGCTGGATGTCACTGACCCTGGACTAACAAATGGCCAATTTAAACCTTAAAATAATGGTCTAGTGGGCAGACAAGCAGGTGTGAGCAGAAAGTGCAGAGAAGCAGGAGAATTAGTGACCTTTCAAGGGAGATATGGAATTCATCACTTTTTAGTGCAGTGAAATATTTACTATTTGTATGAACACAAGATCAGGAGGAGATTCTATTTCTTCAGAATTAGCTATCTCTTTCCTATTTTAAGTTTTAGGGCAAAAGTAAACTAGTCATTTAGCAAACTTAGTTTTTAGGGAATTTTGTGTTTAGAATGAAAGAATATGACTAGACTCATCCCATGACCTTTAACACCTGTCACGTCCAACTATGGGCCCAATTGCTAGATAATTACTCCAATTTGCATTTACTCTAACTTATTACTCTAACTAAAGATTTCTTTAGTTTATTCTGAAATTCTTACTTTGAGAATTTTTATAAAAATGATTATATCTGTTCATGTAGTTCTCCAGGTTCACACCAAGACTATTAAGAACTGACTACACTTTTTACATACAAAGGAATTCTTTGGCATAAAATCATTTTCCTAAATATACCACAGCGTCAGTGAATTGATGCACTTTCTTAATCCATATGCCAAAAATTAACCACCAACTTCAATGTTGTCAATTGATTAATTAACTACAAGTCTTAATCTTTTACCATATACTAGTGAATATTCTATCGCTACATTTATTACATTTTCTTTGTTTTAAAGACAGGCCTGCTTGGAGAAGTATTTTCAGAGTTCATCTGCCATGATCAGCATCATCTTTTTTTTTTTTTTTTTTTTTTTTTTTTTTTTTTTTTTTTTTTTTTTTTTTTTTTTTTTTTTTTTTTTTTTTTTTTTTTTTTTTTTTTTTTTTTTTTTTTTTTTTTTTTTTTTGCGGCACCAGGGATCAAACTCACAACCTCACACCTGCCAGACAGGCGCTAAAGCCACTGAGCCAAACTCCCGGCCCTAGTTTTTTGAGGCAGGGTCGCACTATGTAGCTCAGGCTAGCCTTGCTCGTGTTATAGCCCAAGTTGGCCTTGAACTCACAAGGCTCCTCTTACCTCAGCCTTCCGAGTGCTGGGATTAAAGGCGTGCGCCACCATGCCCAGCTAGCATCATCCTTTTTAATAATTTTCATATGTGGATTAAAAACATCCTCCAGGTTCGGGGACTCTGGCTGCATTTTTGGATTCTGAAAGTCCTTCAACTTGTTCTCACTTGAAGAATTCATGGCCTGGACAGCTAGTCAACTCCTGGGTGAGCATAGTATTTGTTGATATGTTTAGTTTTGTTACTTAAATTAAACATTAGGAGCAGTAAATACTTTTTATTTGTCCCTACAGCTGTTTTCATTCCATTTCCAAACTATGGACTCATGTTTGTTTTGATGTTCACTGTATATATATATATATTTTTTTGCAGTTACGGCCTTTCTGCATTTTAACCATCAGTTAATTTTGAAAAGCTTAATTAGTGTGCTATTTTTCTAAGCTAAAATTATTTTTTCAACTCAGCTATGTCATATTAGCTTAGTTGCATCTGTCTTATTTTCTTATTGTAATCTATGGCTGGTTGTGTCGCTTTGCTGGGACAGTTGTGTGGACAGTGCTGAAGTCGTGGGTTTAATTTGCCTGCAGGGCAGCAGTTCACATGGCTGACCCATCTCAGCCAGTCAGCTTGCAAATGTGCAGGATGCTCTGGGTGTAAAAGCAAATGTGTTTGAGGACCTTGGTGCTAAAGCATGTGGTTTCAGTAGGGCAAAGCTATTTCCGCTACTGCTAACACAGCTCAGTGCACGCCCTGTAGTGACGGGTGGGCTGACAGCATCTGCTTGCCTGTGCAGGGTAGCACACCAGTGGGAATGGCTCGTTGTCTTCTCCTTATCCTGACACTGTATATATTTGGTACATCTTCAACTTCTAACTCATTAAAGGAGCAGGAAGTCATGGTTTTACTTGCTGCAAAAAATTAGCATGAATCTTGCATGGCTTGCCATGATTTTAATCCAATCAGTTATTTCAATCAAAGTGAACACTTTCCAATTAGAGTCAATCACTGTACATCACACAATTCTGTGGAGGCTGCTGCCTGGTACTACCCCTTTCAGAGCTGAGGTTCTCACCCTCCACGGTCACAGTGGAACCTCCTGAAGGCTGGGCCCTCTCAGGGTGCTTCCCTCTGTGTCAGATGGCAACTGCCATATTCAGTTTACTCCCTTGCTCCCTAGTCGCATGGGCATGATAGTACATGGGCCACCTCCTGTCCACTGTGCAGATGGCCACCTCGCTTACTTAGTTCTGTTTCTTTCATTTGGTTTTTTTCCTATAGCTTTATTGAAGTATAATTGACAAATAAAAATTATACACATTTATAGCAGATAATAATGTATTTTAATAAATATATGCATTGTGACAGGATTAAATCAAGATAATCAACAGATCTATCTCTATCTCTATGTTTGCAGTGAGAAAATGTAAGCTCCACTCTCTTGATGACTTTGAAGTATACATGATTGTCAACCACTGTCACCCTGCTGTTCAAGAGAGCTTCAGAATTTGTTTACTCTGTCTCACTGAAACTTCGTAATTTAACTCTCTGCTTTTAGAAGTTGGACTCTGAGATTTCACAGGTAAGTGGATCGTGCGGTATCTTTCCATTTCTGGTTTGTTTCACTTAACACCATGCCCTTAAAACTTCTCCATGTTGTTGCAAATCACAGGTTTCCCTTGTTTTTCATGGCCATTAATATTCCCCTGTATATGTTTACCACATTTTCTTTATCCATTCTCATTTGTCCATCAACATTTATTTTGATTTCATGTTTAGGATGCTGTGAAGAGTGCTGTAGTGAACATGGGTGTGAAGAATCTCTTTGATGTTCTGATTTCATTTCCTTTGAATATATTTAACCTCCAAATGGAATTGTTGGATCATATAGTAGTTCTATTCTTAATTTTCTGAGAAACTTCATACTGTTTTCCACAATACTATCTTTCCATATTGGCTATACTATCCCCCAAAAGGGAACCACTGACAAGCGTTCCCTTTTTTCCACATCTTCACAAACACTTGCTGTCCTTTACCTTTTTGATAATAGCCATTTTAACAAGTGAGATGTGATAATGGTGCTTTCAATTTGCATTGCCCTGGTGATTACTGAAGTCAAGTAATTTTTGTGTCTTTTTTGAGATGTGTTTATTCAGATCTTTTGTCTGTTTTTAGTTTTTGCTTTCTGTTGAGTTGTTCGAACTCCTTATCACATGTTTGTTTTGCAAATATTTTCTCCAATTCCATAGTATATCTCTTTATTCTGCTGATTATTTCTTTTGCTGTGTAGAAGCTTGTTAGTTAGATGTAATCTTACCCATCTATTTTTACTTCTGTTACCTGTACTTTGGAGGTTATATCCAAAAATTTTCTACCAATACTAATAAGCTTTTCTCTATGTTTTCTTCTAGTGGTTTTATAATTTTTGGTCTTACATTTATGTCTTTTGAATTTGTTGCTATATATGGTATAACATAGGGTCCAGTTTCATTCTTCTACATGTGAATATTCAGCTTTCCAAACACAATTTATGGAAGTGACTGTGCTTTTTCCACTGTCTATATTTGATAGTTTTGTTGAAGGTCAATTAACCACCAATCTACAGGTTTATTTCTGGGCTCTTTCTTCTGTCTCATTGGCCCTTGAGTCTATTTTTATGCCAGTACCTTGATTTTTTGGATACTATATCTCTATAATACATGTTCAAGTCAGGAAATACAATGCCTCCAGTTTTGTTCTTTTTGCTTAAGAGTGCCTTCACTATTTTTCTATTTCTGAGAAGAACGTCATTGGAACTCTGATAAGTCTTTCATTCTCACCCTCTTAGAGGTGCTGTTTTTGCATAAAAGTCTCCAACTCAGAGCCCATTTCTAGGACTCTATCAAAGTCCCTGTTTCTAGTTTAGTTATAAAGACACGTTCCTTACAGTACATACCTCGCCTCTCTCACTCCTGGAAAATCTCTCTCTGTTTTTCTTAGCTAGTCCAAAGCCCATCATAAACAAAAACCAGCAAAGAGCAGTCCCCCTCCCTCAGATTACCAAGGCTTTTCTGATCATATCATTTTCTGTGCTCCATCTTCAAAAATTAAGTTGTTCCATAACCTTTTACCTAGGCTTCTTCTTTTACAGAATTTACTTTTTCCTTGTGTTCTGCAGTTGGAGCCATCTACCTGCACCAGGCTGTAAGCTTCTGTAGGTGGGACACTTTTAGTTTTCATTTTATTTCCTCCCATCTTCCTTCTTTTTTTCTTTTCTTTTCTTTCTTTTCTTTCTTCCTCTTCTCTCTCTCTCTCTCTCTCTCTCTCTCTCTCTCTCTCTCTCTCTCTGTTTCTTTCTTCCTTCCATCCTGCTTCTTGCCTCTTCCTCCCGTTTCTTCTTCTTCTTCTTCTGGCAGTACTGCAGATTGAAATTAAAGCCTCACATGAACCTATATCCCCAGCCTTTTCTCATTTTTTATTTTGAGACACTCTTGCTAAGTCCGTAAGTGGCCCAGGCTGGGCTCGAACTCTTGATCCTCTTCCCTCTGCCTTCTAGGGCACTGGAATTACAGGCCTGTGCCCACATGTTTGGGAATTCTTAAACTCCCACATTGTTCTATGCTGGGCCTCGCACATAGTCTGGAACTATGCAGATACTCAGAAAATGTTTTCCCAATTGAACACTCACATTTTTATTCTTAATATTTTAATTTACTCTTAATTTCTTTTTTTTTTACCTTTTTTACCCTTACATATGGTATACACATATGATATATATTAAATGCTTTAGAAAAGCTTTACTAGAATTATTTAATGCAAGACTATTTTGCACATGAAGTCAAATAATATTACACTCTCATTTAATTTTCTGATTTAATCTCAGTAATCACTAATTTTATGGCATTCTGACATTATTTCACCTCTACATGATTTTTTTAAAAGTAGCATGCTTAATGTTGTAATCAATTCTCTTGAGTATTTGGGATGCACACAGTTTGGACCTAGCAGTTTATAAATGTTAATATTTATAAATATTTACTCTTTTATTCCCTGTCAATGTCTGTTTCTGCAGAGTCTTCATTTTTTCTCAGTGGCTCGAATTTCTTAGGTTTTTCTGTGGCTGACTGGACAAATGCCTTAGCTTGTGTAGGATGGCTACCAGTTCCACCTCCCACAGTTGTGAACCTGTATAAAATGGTGCTTGTGGGGGTGTTTTTTGTGCAATGCTTTTTGTTCACACATTCTTCTGATATGTGTTCCTGGTTTGTATCCTCAGAGCATGTTCAGTGATCCAGTTGACTGCCTGAAATTATGGAGGACTGTTAATCCCTGAGAATTCCCACCTGATTCTTCAGGATAAAAATTTACATACTAAAATAATTTTTTATAGTGGGTCAGTTTTCTTGACTTTTCAATTAATAATGCATTTTACATTGACAATTTAAAAAATCACTTAACAGTTTACTGTCATAATTCGATCAGCTCAACAACCTGATTTATTCAGGAAAAATGTTCCCCCAGCTTCTGGAATCAGTGTCCCCTGAATTGTATCCAAATGTTACTGCATGACCAGAATGTAACTTGTCTGGGTTTTAATGTCTATAAGCAGATTTGGCAGATCTGAGAGTGACTGATTAGAAAATATTCTTCCAACTCTTTAATGGCATCATCATGTGAGCCCCCAGATGTGGGTCCTCAGCTTTTCTCTCCAATACAGACCTATGCCTGGAGGTCAAGGCAAAGTCTCCACTGTTACCACTGATCAACTTTGGGTCTTAATTCAATATTCCATATCCTTTTTGCAGCATATAAAAATAATCATCAACATTTGACTTCTACAGATTTCTTTAAAGCAATATCACTTAAGGTATGAACATTTCCAAGTCACAAATGCCTAGAAATTCCAAAAATTGGCCTTTGATTTTTAAGTATTATGCTGCACTTTTCTTACTCAATTTGATTTCTAATATATTATGCAAAAACCTCTGGCTTTCTGTACATTTTCATAAACACTACCTTTTCCTGGGCTTTCAATCCTACATCCCACTCTGTTCTTGTCTACTATTGGGTGGGGGAGGCATAGTATGAGTCTAATCTTAGCTCCACTTGTGCCAACGTAGCATTAAATCCTCCTCCCAATGTCCCAGGATGCCAGGATGCATGAGGACTGGGCACCGACCACAGTCCTGGATAGAGGAGACTGTGTGTAAAAGCTCATTATAGTTATGACTCTATAGATGGAGCACCCTGTTTCTTCCTTCATCCCCCTACTTCAGTCTCATTTACTGACTCAGTCTGTAGCAGAATATTCATAATTGACTCCACCTACACTGTGAGTTCCTCTGTGCATAACTCTGTTCCAGATTCTGGGTATCTGGGTAGCAGAGAAAACACGGTATCCTGCCCTGGAATGGAGCTCACATTGCATAGAAGATAGAGTAAGGAGCTCATTGTAGATGATTTGAATTCAAATAGTGGTGTGTTTTGGGAAGCAAAAGAAAGGTAATATATGGAGTGCCTTGGGGAGGAGGGGATGAAGCCTTTGTACAGGTCACTCAGGGACAGCTTTTGTGGGGAAGGGTGCTGGACAACGCTGTGCACCCTCTGAAGGCTGCTGGAGGCATTCTCCAGGTGGAGAATGGAACTTGTGAAGGCCTTGGACGTGAAGTCACCTTGGTGCTTCTAAGTACATTCAAGATGGAAGGGTGGCATTGGGTGACATGAGAGCAAAGGTGCCAAGGTTGTAATGGTAGACAGAGGCAGACACCACTGTGCAGGATGTAGCAGAGTTTTTATTCTTTGTGCAATGAGAAGCCACTGGAGGTATTTAAGAAAAAAATAGAAAGATGTGATTTATTTACTAAAGAGGTCACTCTGGCTATTGTATAGGTAATATATCTTTTGAGAATTAGTAGTGGAAGCAAGAAGAGGGAATAGGAGGCCATTGCAAATAAAAGATTAAAGGAGGGAGAGAGAGAGAGGGAGACAGAAACAGAGATGGAGATGGAGATGAGACAGAGAAATTAAGAAGAGGCTTTGGAAGACACACTCTAGATTAATGGGACATGACCAACTTGAGGTTATATTTTGAAATTAGGACCAGTAAAACTTGCTGATGTATAGGCTCTATTCTATAAGGATTAGGGAGGGATATAAAATGACCTTTAGGTTTTTGGCCTGGATAACTGGTGGTATTGGCTGAGATGGAAATGATCAAAGAGTGTACTTTAGGGGTTAATGAATGATTTGTGCAAGTCACTTTCACGACTCATGCACATGGGTGGTATTGAGCAGAGCAGACAGTTGGGCATGAAAATTAGAAAGGTTGTTAAGTCTGAATGTACAAATCTTGGACTCAGTGGTGTATTAAGTGGATTAAGATCATGGGCGAAATGGAATTTCACCACAGGGCAGACAGTGTGGATATTTTTGTCATGAGCTGTCCATGCAATGTAGTATATCAAGTAGTGTTTCTGATCCTCATACATCAGTGCCTATACACTTTTCCAAGTTATAACAAAAGTGTTTCCAAATATTTCCCAGTGACCTGGGCAAGGAAAATTTGTCCCCAGTGAGAATGAGAACCACAGCTGACAGACATGTTGAAAGATTCCAGCTTGAGAAGAAACGATCTGACCCTTGAACTTGTAGGCACCAAGAGGTAAAGAGGATGAGGAAGAACGTGTTATGTTTGAAATTTTTTTTACTTTTTTTGTTTTTTTGATGGCAAGATGTGGTAGTCCTGTGAGAATTTCTATCTTCTTGGGAATACAGAACCAAATCTATTAGCAAAAATTGAGGAGTGCAGCTCATTTAAGAGAGTACACATCGGGCTTCGGATATAGCTCAGCTGCATGACACCTGCCTGGCAAGTGCAAGGTCCTGTGTTTGATTTTTGGTACTGAAAAAACAAAGAATGCACATATGAAGTCCCTAGATGTTTATATGGATTAATGAGGGTTTTAATGAAGCAATGCAAGTTGAAAGTAAGCAAACCGAATATCGAAAATTTATAATGTCAGTTAATGACAGCAGAACTTTAAATAATAGGTGGTTTTGTTCTTGGAAAGTGGTTCCCTACATATAAGTAATTAATATAAATTGGGCTGCAAGTGAAGGGAAAATGTAGTAATGTTTCCAAGCATGACAGTTTTTCCCAGTATTATAAAATTGTGTCTCTCTGTCCCCACCCGGGGTGTGTGTGTGTGTGTGTGTGTGCACATGCTAGAGTGACTAGAGGGTGGGGAGATAGTGTTTGTTGAAGGATCCTTGAAGTAGTCAGACTCTATTTTCCTAAACCATCAAACTCTAATTTGCATTTTAAGTTTCTTTTTGTATTTCTCAGCCACTTCAGCTCTACATTAACATGGTTTTCAACATCCGTAAGTATTTCCCTAAGAATCCTGCCTTGAGTTTTTCTTCTTAGTTTTTCTTCCCCTTTTGTCTCTTTGGCAGACTCAGAAAACTAGTGTTTCCCTGCTTCTCCTCTACTTCCTTTTCCACAAGACTCTAAGTTTTCCTGGCTCAGCCTCCCCGGTGTTGTGAAAGTCACTCAGGTTTCAGCTCTGCTCTGCATCTGCCTTGCCCTTCCCTGGGCAGGAGGTACCATTTTGCTGCACCTGCCATTGTTCTCCACTTGTCCTGTTGTCCTTGTCCTTTGAAAGCACTAGTAAAGAGGCTGCTCCAAGTGCTCTTTATGATCATCAGCTTTCTAGAAGAGGCAGACAAGGTGAAAAATCTTATGTTTCTCAACCTACATTTCTGGACACAGAGAAGAGGGGAAAGAATGGTCCAAGTGTCATGTCTTCAGCTGAGAAATGGCTTCGAAAATTCCTCAAATTCCTAGAACCCTTCTTTTTCCCTGTTACACTTTTGATAAGTCTCCTTGCCACTTGAGATCTTCAGCCTGCATTCACTTCACTTCACAGGCACCCAGGGGGTTGTCTCAAACACCCATCGAAGTTGCTTCTGCTAAGGTCTCTGGTGGTGATTCCTACATGGGAAGTCTGATGGTTCCTGTTCAGGATTGTCCATGCATATTTTCTGAAGTGTGGTGAAATCCAGATCCCTCTCTCCTCACATGCTTTTCTGCCCTTCCTATCATGCCCAGGCCCCTGTAGGCCTCTTCCCACTCTCCTAAATGTGAGAGTCTCCAGGGTTCCAGCAATGGCGATTTCTCTTTGTTTCTTTGTTTGCCCTGGGTGAGTTTGGTAAGCAACATAGCCATGCAGGGGTTCCTTTCCATTCAGAGCATTCATAAATATGTCCAAGACATGTTTTCTGTTTTCTTATTGAACATTTGTTTCCACTTTGATGTCCCATAAGCATCTTAAACTCAACACATTGAAAACTAAAATCATCATATTTCCCTAGAGCCCATCTTTCCTGAATTTAGCAATAGGCTAGTGGCATCACTGTGTACTTAGTCAAGAAAAATGAAATCTACTAAACTGATTTCACATGAGACAGAAAACACAGCAATATAACAATGCATAATGTGGGCAGAGCTATTAATAAATTAACTGAAAGGATGCCATACCGAGATGGTTTTAAAAGTGAATTAATTCAACATTCTATGAAAATGTGATTTTCTTTTTTGTTTTGTTTTCTTTTTTTTTTTTGCGGCACCAGGGATTGAACTCACAACCTTGCGCCTGCCAGGGCAGGAGCTTAAGGCACTGAGCCAAACTCCTGGCCCTGGTTTTTTGAGGCAGGGTCGAACTATGTAGCTCAGGCCGGCCTTGCGCTCGCGTTGTAGCCCAAGCTGGCCTCGGACTCGAAAATGTGATTTTCTTATTCAGTTTTACTTAAACCCTATTAAAAAAGGAAGCCTGCAAAATCTTTTTAAAAAAAGAAAAGTGTTTCTAACATACAGTGACACCAAAACTTCATAGAATAGTTTCAGACCAAATAATTAGTTCCAAACTAGATAATTACTGGAAATATTACACAATCTTCAAGTAAATACTAAAGTAGTAGTACACTGCAAGGAAAAAGGTATCATTATTAAATGAAAATATATCTTTTATTTCCTGAATACATGCATGAATAAAGAATTACAAAAGGGTCAAATTAGTACTTGTAGTAATATGTTATATAAGTTATAAGGAAAACATTAAATAACATTCATACAAAATAGCATAAGAAAGAAAAAAGACATAAATTTGTATATATGTATACATAAGATAGCTAAAATGACTATACTACTAAATGTATTAGTTATTGAAAAAGAACAGTTAATACTCATATTAGATCAATTTTACAATTCTGTATCTGTTAATCTAAACAACCCTTTTGAAGGTAACGATATGCAATATTGCAACCATTGTCAAATTCCTATCATCTTGTTTTGTAAACCTATAATGTTATTGTATTGGATTTGTTGTTGTCGTTTATTTCTCTTTTGCTTTTTGTCTTTCTTTTCTGTCTTTTTTTCACTTAAATAAAAAAGATAAAATATAAAGATAGCATAAGAGACATTTTGATAAAAGTTAACATTTATTTTGATGGTTAAAATCACTGGTGTGGTAAGAACTTACACTTTCCTTAAGCTATCATTAGGCTTAGTGATAGAACACTAGAACATTTTCTTTCTTTCTTCCTTCTTTCTTTTCTTCCTCTCTCCTTTTTTTGTCTTTTTTATTTTCATCCTCCCTCCCTCCCTCTTCTCCCCCCCCATTTCTTTTTATTGCATTATTAGGGCTTGAACCCAAAGCCTTCACACTGAGCTAAATCCCCAGCACTTTTAAATTTTCTAAAATTCTGAGACAAGATTTTCCTAAATCAGCCTGGATGGGCTTAAACTCTTAATGCTCTTGCCCAGTTTTCCACAAGCATGCACCATGAGGCCTCACAAAAACGCCAAAATATTTCTACTAAAGTCTAGAACAAAACAAGGGTGTTAACTTTTAAAGTTATTCGAATTGTCATTGATGTGGCATTTTAAAAAGATGTTCCTGTAGAAGTAGAGAGTACAATGGTAGTTACCAGAAGCTGGGAATTTTGGAGAGGTGGTTGGGGAGGCCTTGGTCAAAAGATATAAAATTTCAGTGAGATAGGAGGAGTAAGTTCAAGTTATCTATTGTATGGTATATATGGTGATTATAATTAATAATATATTTTTGGATAATGCTAACAAAGTAGATGTAAAATTCTCACCGCAGAATAATTATGTAAGGTGATATATTTTAATTAACTAAATTTAGTCACTATGTATATATATTTTTCAAAACATAATCTTTTGTTTTTGTTTTTTGAGACAAGGTCTCACTATATAGTCTAAGCTGGCCTCATGTAGCTCAGGTTGGCCTTGAAGTTGCAGTGATCTACCTGCCCCAGCCTCCCAAGTGCCAAGATTATGGGCATGCACTACCATGCCCAAACTTCAAAACATAATCTTATACATGGTATATGCATAAAATTTTATCTGCTGATGTAAGAAAAATAGTTATTGAAATAGCAGCAATGGTGCAAAACCAGAAAAATAAATAGAAGGTGTAAGTACTAAAAGAATTATTGGTATTCTTTACAGATTTTATGGTTAATAACCAGAATCTATTATAAATAAGAGAATTCAATAAGATTAAAAAACACATGGAACATAGCTGCATTATATGTAAATAATAGCGAGAAAATATAGTAAATACAGTGGACATAACTATGCCATTTACAGCACCAAAATAAGTGAAACAAAACAAAACAAAAAGGTAATATATCTATGAAAGAATTTAAAAGGAAATGTAAAAGTTATATAAAGAAAGCTTTAAAACTCTACCAAGGGACTTAAAAGAAGACTTTATATAATACTCAAGTAAATCCACCTGAAGTGTCTTGTAAATGCAATGTGATTTTTTCCCTGGGAAACCAGGATATCTAGTTCTCTCTTGAAGAGAAAAAATAAAGGAAAGCAATCTGGCATCCGGGCCCCTGGCACGTGTCACTATTGCTCTGTAAGCATTTTCTTTCGCTATTGCATGGCTGTGTCCAGGTTCACTGTGGACTTCCCAGTCTTGATCCTGGAGCCAGCCATTTTTCCAAGGAAGGGGAGAATAATATTTGGAAACAAAACCAAGGTACAGATGTGTTCATTGTCTTGGGGACATTAGTACTCCCTGGGCTCCTCAATGAACATACACACACACACAGCGTTGCAACTATGTGTGATTTAGTAATTACAGATAATTAACAAATTCTCTCTTTCTCTCTCCCTCTCTCTCTGTATCTCCCTCTTCCTCTCTTTCTCTCTGTTTTAGAAATCATGAGTTCACACTAGTATCTCTGATCCTAATCCAACACTCTGGGATATGTTCTAAGTTTATGTCCTTCTGTATCTGTAATCTTTTGGCTCCCATTGTTCTCTTTTATATTTATTTTTTTGATCTACCCCTGTACATAGTTATTTTTCCATTGCTACCACCCTATTTGCCCATCTTCACCCTGACACAGATGCACTTCTTGTCACTCTGGTGAATCCTCAGCATCATTGGCACTGCTTTCCCACCATGCAGTCACTCTCTCCACTCTTGCAGGCTCCAACACACCTCTCCCGATCCTCTCACTGCAGGGAGTGATAACTGTGCTGGGCCCCACTTGGTGGCTTCAGCTCTATCACTGAGGAATAGGACAAGCAAGAAACCACATTAAGCTACCCTCCCCCAAATCCCCAAACCACCTGTGTGCTTATTTTCCTACTTGCAGACCAAGATCTAGAATACTGCAACACCAAACAGCGAAGTCATTTCATGGGGGAGGAACCAGGAACCACGGCTAATTGTAAAATAGACCCTATTAAGCAAAATAGTCTCATGAGCTATTTTACTATGCATGACTGATTTAAATACTGAGAATCATGTCAGAATTGTTTTTGCAAAAAGCAACAGTTATTTTTTTAAAGTATAATTATATAGATATATGAATAGATGTTAATTTATAAAAATATTCAATCAAATATGGTAAAGGTCTAAACTCCCATGAAAAATCTATCTGTGTATGTAAGCTTTACATATCCATGTTATTGAGACAGAGGGTAAAGAAAAAAATTTGTTCATCACTAGAAGCTTTAAAACAGTTACCTAAATTGACCTCAGATTTCTGCACCTTTATTCTATAAAACAGCTATCTCACCTGGGCATGGTGGTACACACCTATAACCCTGGCCTTCTGGGAGGCTGAGGCAAGAGTATTGCAAGTCTGAGCCCAGCTCAGACAGCTTAGTGACTAAGGGGACCCAGGCTCAAAATAAAAGATGAAAAAAGGCTGGGGATGCAGCTCAAAGGGCCTAGGTTCAATCTCTAGTACCACGAAAGCAAAACAAAGCAAAACAAAGCAACAACAACAACAAAAACATAGGCATGTGGAGAGCATCACTGAAACCAAGACTAAATGTTTTCATGGAATGGTGCACAGGGTTATGATATTTTCCCGTGAAATGGGAAGCAGTTGATCATTTTCACACAAGCATTAAAGAATCATTGCCTACAGAAAAATTTCTAACTCTGTCAAAAAAAAAAATGAAAGGTCAATATTAAGTGTTGCTGTCATAACAGCCGGTCATGTGGAGCCAAAGGGAATTTTTTTAAAAAAAGAGAGATGGAGTCTGTGATTAGAACCTATCATGTAAGCCTAGGAGGTGAATTTTAGTATCATGGAAGAAGGCTCCAGTGCAATAATGAAGAATTTTATTAAGTCAATCTTACTGGAAGGAGACATTTTTACATTTTAGGTCTGTGTAAAGTCTGATTAAATGGGGCATAAAACTGACTGGGATTACCAGAGTTGACAAGGTCACACTTGGATGTCCTGAAATAAACTAAATGAGCTGCCTCCCCTACCCCTTAGGATGGCTATTCATTCATTTAAACACCTTACTGTTTCTTACTTAATATCTCCTATATTTGTCATTGTATGGAGGAGGAAGTTTCTTTTGGAAAATTTAAGGTTGTACCCCTCAGTACAAACTGGGTACAACACAGAACCGATATACTATTTTATTTCCAGTTCTCTCTCTCTCTCTCTCTCTCCATGTCTCTTTCTCTGTCTTTCTTTCCGTGTGTGTGTGTGTGTGTGTATGTGTGTGTGTTTTACTGTGCCAGTGTAGCTCCTTCAACATATTTCTGCAGTAGATACTATACATATATTTTGGAAGAGGGAAATACTCAGAGGTTATGGTCCTTGGTCAGTCAAGGACTGCACTTTCTCAGTCAACGCCTAATACTTTGTCTGCTCTAGTGATGTCTGCTGTGTTCTGGAGGGCAGAGGGTGTTTTACTATGAGGCCTTTCTAGTGGATTGTCTTTGTTCTCATGTCCAAGAATTATTGTAGACCACTGAATACTTGGCACTGTATTACATCCTAGAAGGATATTGTGCAATATCAGTTGAATAAGACCTTGGTATAAAAATATCTTTTTTTTTTTTTGGATAGTTCTTCTGTAACTACTTCAGGAGGAATGTATTTGGGTCACAGGTAGGGCCATTAAAGAGCAGAAAATTACTACGGTATGCTGGGTTTCAACCTCTGTTCTTAAATAATTGTCTACTCATCTGACTGCTTTTTCATCTTTAATAGATTTTTTACAATATTAGAAGAATAAATTGTGCCTTTTCAGGAGCATAACTGACATGCTTCACAGTGATCATGACCATACTGGAGACATTCGCCAACAATGAAATTCACAGTGCATTTGGTGGTGGATCGAGTTCCTTTCACAGGCACAGTATGATGCTCATGAGGGCTAACTCTTACAGACTTAGCTCAATGCATCCACAATGTTCCTGTGGAATGAAGTGTTGATTTTTAATGACTCTTGTAGCCTTGCTTACTGCTGAGTTGCAATGGCCGTTCCTTTAAAAAAAACTATGAAGCTATATGATTGTGCATGCCAGATAGATGGAACAATCTGGACCACTGAACACTTGTTAATTTAGTATATGACATGTTCTTTGTGTTATGCTTCATATCAAATTATGGTTTGAATGTGTTTGGGTCTTGTGCAAGTATTAACTGGGTTGATAAATGCTTATCTCACACATTAGAGAAAAATCAATATGAAAGAAATTAAGAAACTCAGTAAGATCATAATATTCCTTTAGAATAAACATTCTGCACTAGTTGCCTCATTTTGTGCTACCCTCATCTGTGAAATTAGGTAACCCTTGTAGCATAACTTATCGATATTAACAATTATTTGTTGTTTGTGTCACTCAATTTCTACTTTATACCTGACCGTTGACTATAGCTTTTGTAAAAAATAGACTTAGGAATTGATTAATTAAATATAAAATGCTAGATCAACTTACAACTACTTTCAACCTTATCCATCCAAATTCATCTTCTGGCCTCTTTGCAAAGTTCCACTTTCACAGTGAGGTAGGTTGTCACATTAATTATGGTTAGATCCACTCCAACTACTCTTTATTAAGGTTACTGAGAAATTTGGATGATAAGATGCTCTATTTCAGGGCCACTCATCACGTTTCCTGACAAATGCTAACAATAGTTCACTGTGCACTTTCTTTACTGAAGTCACCCAGCTCCTTGTCAACAGGGAAAGGTGTTAGAAGAATGTGCCTAATATTGCTCACCACCTTATTTAGTAAATGAATCAGAGTGCCAGGCTATAGATTACTTTGACTTGTGCTTCTATTTGTAGCTACTAGTACACCAGCTTGCCCAACCACTCCTGTTAGATTTCCTTTTAAATGAGTCCAATATAAAAAGAGAAAATGAAACAATTAGGATAAAAAAATCTCATATTGGCAAATGAATTTTTTTTGCTTAATCAATTACCATTAGGCATCAGACAAATTTATTTTTGGTAGAAAGGTACGTTCCCTTTCTCTTGTAAATGTAACATCAATTTTAAGAGAAGTTAATTCTTACAGTACTAAGAGGATATTTGTATTAAATGAAATGCATGTGTAGACTCTTTTTTTCTCCAGATTAGTTCAGATTTCCTTTCTCATAAAGAAGCCATACATTGGAAAAATAAAACATATTTTAGCATTATTTTTGGGAGTCACTTTCCTAGAATTCTAAGGAGTTATACAAAAAAAGACTGAAATTCAAAATTATGATCGGTCCCACTAATTTAAAGTCAATAACATGCTAAAACAGCTAAGTAAAATATGTATTGGTTATCTTATCTCTGAAAATTTCTTGACAAAATTGAATAACTACTATGAGGAAGATTCTAGTTTTTAAAATGATAATCCCACCATTCTCTTTTTCTACAAAAGCAACATTTAGCTTGATTTTGCTGTCTACCATTTTCCATGTTCTAGTTTGTATGCCATGCTGTCATTGTCATTTTCATTCTGTTGATGAAATATACCATATTCTGTCTTAGGAGGACAAAATAATAGAAAAGAAAGGAAAAGCTCAGAAATAATCTGTGAATATAAATTGCTTCCATTCTCCACAAAGTATTTGCTTTGTGTTGAAAATACAGCAAAAATAATCTTTGAACTGGATTATGTGATATAAACTGGTTTACTAACAGGGTAACATCAATTTAACTACAATGGAATTCAAATTGGCTATTAAGTTATGCTCGTGTAGACAGTGGCAATATGTTAGACAACTGTGAAAAGAATAGGAAGCACTGCCGACAGTCTGTGGCCCCAAACAGGCCACTTCCATATGCTCTCAACGCCTGACAGCTTTGCAGCCCAAATCCCTACTCCTTCTCAGTGACACCCATATGGCACCACAGATTGAGAGCTTGCCTTTCCTAAGACAATCACATTCTCTTTGAGTTCTATAGCTATGAGTGTTTGTGAACAGAGATTCTTCATTTTATTGCAAAAATAAATGTATGGATGCTAATTATTCCACTTTCTTCAAAGGAGACATTTGTGAATCCTGATGGTCTTATATTAATTTTGCAGTGAGGAATTAGATGCATGCATTTTAATTTAATATCAAATGGACCAGTCTCTCATCTATACCCCTATGTTCTGGACACTGCCAAGTGGTAGGGGGTTAAGTTTGAAAAGATACCACTCTTAAACATCTTATCCTATAATGAGGAGCCAGAAAATGAGTATGCTATCCTCACATCTAAAGTAAACAGTGTTGAATTTAATGGAAATGTCATACATACAATGAACTAAGGATTTTTTCTGGGAATGATAATTGGTTTTAATATTGCTGGAAGCTGTGTTTCAATATATGTTGCAAATTTTAGGCTCTATACATTTGTTTCTTTGCTCATTGAGCATTTCTTTCAGATCCTTGCACCACTGGATGTCTATTTGCGGACATACTGGGCAGTGGTCATTACTTTCATTTCAGCAGAGAGAGACCAACTAACCCCTAAATTATATACAAAATGAGGAGCGCACAGAATACTTTCAACAAGGAGGATGTTCCTGTGCAGTAAAAGATAAATACTATGGGACAGTAGATTTCAAAGTAATGTGAGTTTTCCTGTTACTAAAAAAATCATTTAAATAAATTTCTCACTTTCAATAGTTCTCTTTTGTAAAAAGCCAGAACATTGATACACTGACGAATATTTACAGTTTATGAAAGAAAAGGAATAAAATCCTAGAGACATGTTCAACACCAACCAAATTTGGTAAACTGAAAATACATGTAAATGATGGAAAAAGCAAAAAAAATCAGACTATTATATTTCAAGATTCAGAAAAAAGGAAAACAATTATTAGCATGTTTTTTTCAATTACATTTCCTGAGTTAAGAATTTATTTTGCATTTCATTCTCTCTATGAGAATTTAACCTGATCTGGATTTGAAATTACTTGTGATTACTTCTTTAGTGAAAGCTTAAGAGACAGCAAAAGCATAGCACTTTCTTCCCTTCTGTTCTCTTCCCTTGTCCTCCCTCTCTCTCTCTCTCTCTCTCTCTCTCTCTCTTGTACTTAACATTGAATCCAGAGCCTTTGCACTGAGCTATATCTCTACTTTTTTTTTATTTGAGAGAAGGTCTGGCTTAGTCACTAGGTTGCCCAAGTTGGGCTTGAACTTGTGATTCTCTTGCCTTAACATCGTATGTGCTGGGATTACAGACCTGTGCCACCACAGTCAGTTTATAAGCCTTTCTCTTTATTCTGCTTCCCTCTTCCAGGAGTGTAAGAAGCATCTCTGTGTCTCCCTCCTTCACTCCCCACCTCTTACACCATGTGATGTTGCTTACTGATCCTTGATTTTTCTCCTTTTTCAGCTTCTGAAAAACCTACAGGAATGTTCCAGCACAGGATCACTCCATTACCTGCTTCTGCATTTTCCAGTTTCTAGGTCTCCAGTGCATCATGACCCCAGGTCTCTAGTCTCTCCCTTGTAATTGGTAGAAGTGTCTTGGTTAATTTTCTTTCATTGCTGGGACAAAATGCTCGACACCCAAAATGAAGAAGGGAAAGGTTTATTTAGCTCACTGTTTGTGGAGGTTTCAGTCCATAATCAGCTGGTTCCAAGGCAGGGTGGCATGGTTGAGGGGCAACACTTTCAGGAAGCAGCCAGCAAAAGCAGCAGGAGCATAAAGGGAAGGGGGAGAGCAAGCCTCTTTTCCACCTTTATATTGTACACAAGCCACTCTCCCTACAGGGCTAGTGCAGTACTCACAAAATCTCCTTGCCCTCCTCTTGCACAGGATGAGGACATTTACAAAGAAGGACCATGGCTCACTGCTGAGTCTCTTAGTTAAACTTCTAAACTTCTCAAACTGACACAATGTATCAACCATAGCAAGAAGTGAGGGAAAAGGCAAGGGAGTGGAGGACAGACCAGGCGGGTGCTCCATTTCTGCTAATATTTTCCATATAACAATATGTTGCTGAATTTCTGCCCTCTGGCAGGCTGAGGCAGGAGGACGGTAAGTTCAAATTTAGCTTAGTCAACTTAGTGATTTAGTGAGAACCTGACTCAAATGAAAAATAAACAAGAGGTGGACACGTAGCTCAATGTTAAGTTCCTGAGTTCAATCCCCAATACTGAAAAAAACATTAAATTTAAAATATTCAAATACAGAAAAACACTAATCTGAGGGGAAAATGAGAGTTTATATATATATATATATATATATATATATATATACATGTAATTTTAGTGAAAACTGAATACAGTAATGACATAAAGGTGGGTTAGACTTTATAATAAATGGATTTGGGACTCCAGTAGTTTATCAGTTGTCTATTAAAATATATGAATACTGTTACAGGGAAATTATTCTGGAGACTGAGCTAATGTTAACCATCCCATCTCACACCAACTGCTATTGCTTGTGCTCCTGAATCAAATGGCAAAGATTTATCCCTTTAGAGCCAAGAAACTCCCAGACCCTATCACAAAATTCAAGTTGGATATCATTCCATGTTTTTCGTTTGTTTCAAAGTTAATCATGACTTTTCTTAAAAATCACTATTTATCATGAAAATATACCCGCAGTCCTGACTATTTGCATGCACCATCTATTTTCACCTTACAGCAGACTAATTAAAACCCGATCACACCTCCCTTAGGTATGAAATGCTGTGAACAACTACGCCCGATATGATTTGTGAAACACAGTGTGTAACGTGCACTGAATCATTTGTCGCAACCTCTGCTGCCTGCGAAGAGCTCTTACATGCATCACCTAAATGACAGGTAACTTCTCATTTTTTTCTTAAAAGTAATTAGTCTTATAAAGCCACAAGACCAGAACAGTGTTGGTACACTGCCTGTGGCTCTTCCTGATGAGCTGGCGACACCATGCTTTTTAATAAGCCCGGAATTTGCCATCTCTGTCCCATCGACTCAAAAAGAGCAGAATTATCTTTGCCCCGAGGGCATTCACAAGTGTGATGCACACTGAAGCCCTTCTTACATGAGCTAATGAACTGGGAGAGGAGAAACACCATCAACCAGAGACCCGAGGCAAGCAAAGTTTCTTTCCACATCAAAATAAATCTTCAGAAATGATGTGTTTGATCCACAGCGAGAGTGCTTCCTTCATCTCGTTACCTAAGTAAAATGCTCTTGTGTGAGTGGCCATGGCAGGTACACAGGCAAGAACAGACGGAGGCAGGGGAGCGTGACCTAGTGTGCAGTTCCGTTACTTCAGAATGACCATGAAACAGAGCAAAGCGTGCAGCCCCATGGTGCCTAAGACTCTGTGTCTCACCAAGACTCTTGCTTTCCACACCCCCACTCACTTACCCAAGGGACTAGAGATGAAAAAGGCGCCCACAGATGGAATCCTAAAGTCTGGCTTGAGGACCTGGCCTTCTAATCACACCTTCAATAGTTTTGCTTTGTCATTTCATGTAAAAGGATTTAGAGAAGCCCAGATAACCCGGTCTTTTCTCAATACCCAGGAGATTTAGGCAAAAATACACATATTTTATTTAAATTTCTGATACGAATTGCTTAGATAAATCTCAGGCAAGAAATCAGTCCAAGATCTATTTGCCGGAGGCCTGTCTAGGTTAGCTTAGCTTACAATTTCTCATTTTTAATATGAAAACCTTCATTGCAACTACTTCTCTTTGAACTCTGAGAATGGAGAATCCTGAAAATTTGACAGTTGGTGGCAATTTATGAAACTTGTTCTATTACTGTTGGCAGAATATGGGAAAACATGGGGATAAAAAGCTGAATGTATAATGTACACACATATACATATATATGTACATAGACATTTATAACGTTATATATTTAACAGCAGTGAAGGACAGAAATGGCAGAGCATTGGGCCTGGAGAGGTCTCAGAGAATATTTACTACATGAGATTTTCCACTAAGAATTAATCCTAAATTTTGTCTCTTAGTTATGATTTCATTTTTAACTCTAAGACAGTGGATACACACACACTGTCTTCCTCTGTAGCTCCCTCTGCCTCACTCCACTTCACCCTAGCATTGCCCTCAGTGGAGACCCTCCACCCCACTCTGTCTGTCTCTGTTGCTGTCTGTCTCTAATGCCCCTGTCTTCTGAGCTCTCCTTCCAGCAGCCTCCCCACAGGCCTGCTCAAGTCATCCATTTATTTGGCCTCTCCTGAGTTGCCTCAGCCTCTGCCCACTGCTCTAACTCTTATTGCCCTTCCAATTCTAGCTCCAAGCCCCCTGTGTGGACACCTCAGAGTCCTAGCTATTTCCTCTTTCAGACTCCCTGACCCTGACTCCTGGCTGGCCCTTCTCCACATCCAGGAGGGCAGGTCTATCTCCCCCCAAGATGAATGTGCCAAACATTTGCAAGTTTGCAATATTTTTTGGTTTCAAGAGACCTTTGCATATTTCCCATCCTTGTAGCTGCCCGTTGCGTACATGAGGAAACCAGACAGTTGCAGTCACCATCCCATCAGGTAGGCCATGTAGTGGCCTGAGGAGGCTGAGCATCCTATCAACAGACTCAGTTTCCTAAGGAGCAGTTCAAACCTACAAGCCACCCACGAATGTGAGGCCTGTGACTTGCTCCTTTCTGTTGCCCCCAGGCACTGGTAGCTGGTAGTAAGGATTTATTGGTTTGAATTGTGGCAGAAGGTGGATAATAAAGAGGTGAGTGAATGGGAGGTCTTTGCTCGGTCTCACCTCATGCCACAGGTTGTGAGGAGAGGCTCATGCAGACATCTGGTGAAACTCCCCTGCCCCCATAGGGAGGTGAAGTTCCTGGCGTCAGGAACAACTGTATCTTTTTACAACTCTGTTTCTTAAATAAACTGGCACGTAAATGTGTACTACAGCAGCAAGATCCAGAGAAATCTGTATTGTGAACTGACTCATATAGCTTCCTGGTTCTTTCAAAAACTTATAGATACTCTTCAGAATTGATCAGGATCAAATACATATACTTTAATGAACTGGAAATGGATTTATGACAAACTCTGTAAATCAAAAGTTTTCACTAATTCTGTAATTCACTTTTTTTCATAATTCCTCTTGAAAGAATACTTTCCCATATGTCACCATCTCTTTAGCTTTTCATGTAGTTGTTTAATATATTATAAAGTGAGAAATAATAAGTGTCACATGAAAAACTCATATTTTACAGAACATAAGAAGCCTTGGCTGGAGGAAAATCAGAAATGAGAAAGGAAGAGAAAATGCACAGCCTCTGGCCCTATGTGGGGGACTCTACTCTGCTGATCACAGGTTCTGAACTGTCTCAGCACACATGGCCTAAGACTACAGGCCCAGACGTACAGAAGTAGGTGACAAACCATCCTTGATTAGCACTGGAAGTCTTGTGTTCCAGGAAACTTTTCAGCTCCATGCAAACTGGGACAGTTGGTCACTCTGTTAAAGAGACATCCAAAACATGGGCCGCAAGAGCATGAAAACTATAGAAGATTTTCACTATTCACTGGTTTACCAACCATCATTACGTACCGTCCTCACTCCGAACACGGAAAGGTTAAAATCTATCCTAGCTTAGAGAAAAGACTCTTGGTGCAGTTCTATCAATACATCTGGAATGCTGCTCATGAAATTCAATCTTTCCCGTCTCCTACTCATGGCTGTGTGTTGTTCGGAAAGTATGCATGAACTGAGAAGTATGTGACACGTGCCCACGTCCATACCCTTGGTGCTTAGAGTCCAAGGTTAATAGTATTTGCCTTAGTCTGGGGTCATGCAAACATTATAGATCACAGAATCAATAACCATGGGCACACTGCAATAGGGTGGTCTCATCCTGAGGAGGCACCAGAGTCCCTGCTTCTGATTTTTGGTGCAAAGGTTATACAGAAACTAACAGACCTAGGACTTGCCTTTTTCCATATTTAAAAAAAAGTTGACTTTTCTTTAGTTTTTTTAAATGAAAATATACTTTATATACTTTATATAAATTAGCATATGTATTTAAAATAAAAATATATACTCAGAACTGACAGCAGATAAAGATGAAGAATCCTCCAGTTGTCAGTCTTTGTTAAAGCAAATTTCTACCCTTTTTGCCTTTCCAAATACTACATTTTCAATTACATTTTTAGATGGAAAAAAAAGATGTTTGTCACTTTCTATTCTTTAATGATTAAATGTTTTATATCCTTAGGCAAGTCTTGACATTTATTAGCACATATACTATGATGCTATTTAATAAGGTTTAAAATGCTCAAGACATTTTACCAAACACAGTGGGATAGATATATCTAACACATATATATTCCTAACTATAGGTATGTGTGTGTGTGTATCTACCGATATATAACACACACACACACACACACACACACACACAAGTATATATGCATGGACCACACAGAACAGAGGTTGTCTTGGGGCAAAGTTGGTTACTGAGTTCTGGGAAGAGTTGGAAGGAAGAGCACTCTCCCCTCCTGCATCCTTTCCTAGTTACACTCACGCTGACCACATTCTTTTCCCCCTCCTCTACCATTTATCCCTCTTCTCCAAGACTATTAGACACCTGGCAGGTAACCAGGCCAGATGGTTAAGGGTGAGTCCTTTCAAGCTACACAATTTAGGTTTGAATCTCTGATCTGCCATTTCTGCTGGTATAACCAAGACAATCAGATTCTTCGAGCTCTGTGTCTCAGCTTCCACAGGTGAAAATGAGACAATAACAGTACCTCCTTCATAGGTTGTAACCAGTGCTAAACTAATGAACACACTGCTTGTCCCTTAACAGTGGCTGACATGTGCTCTTGAGGAACTGTTGTCCCACTAATGGCCACTGGGGAAATTGAGCTAGAATTGCTGATTTATCTTGAATGAGCGCGAACTGCACAAACCAGACTGCACCTTAGCTGAGAGCAGGAAACAGCTCATTGGTCTTACCCTTAAGTGCTCAGAGGCTGGTTGAGTCATTTAACATTACCAGTATGTATTTATTCACTCACACTTGATCATTAAATCCTGGGGCAGATACTGGGCCCTCTGCAGTCAGCAAGAGAGAGTAACTCAGTTCCTGCAGCATAATGCTCAGACTCTGGGGCCAGCCAGCCTGCCTCCGCATCTGGATGCCACTGATTCCATTGTGTGACCTTGGGCAAGGCACTTAGCATCTCTGAGCCTCACTGTGACCTTTTGTAAAGGACAATAAGACCTTCCACCTCATGCAAGAGTTAGCACAAAGAGATAAACCACATAAACACAGCTGAGCACAAGTATCTGATGCGAGCTAAGTACTACGAAGACACAGCCAATATTTTTTTCACTGCAATCTAGATATTTGATACTTGTTTTTGAAAAAATGATGAACTCTTACATTTGAAGATAATATTTTTCAGTATGCTGAACTATCTTTAATCACTATATTTGCAAAAAAAATCTCTCATAATCAAAACAGGTAATGTAAACTATGTTAAAAATTTGAAAATCATTTTAGTGAAAAAGTAGTTCTAGTCACTTGGTTAAAATATGTCCAAGTCTAGGTTAAAATGGTATTTCAAAAAAGAAAGTGTATTATTAGATGAAAGATTTTACACTAGCTTCAGATTTCCCCAGGACATTAATATATACAAGGGTGATTGAAAAATAAGGTGAATATTGTGATTTTTTTGTTTGTTTGTTTTGTTTTCTTTTTTGTTTTAAATTTAGTTTTTTTTTAAATCATGGTAAAAGATACCTGGTCACTAATTCCCCTCAAAACACTCCTTAACTTCAAACACTGTTATTCCATCTTTTTGCCATTTTATGAAGCAGTTAGGGAAGCCCTTTTTCTTGGGTATCTTAACAGAGTACCATCCAACAATAAGGCAGGGTCATACAAACATTACAGTGTGTGTTCATTCACCTTATTCACAACTTCTGGCACCGTGCAATTCTGGTCCTATCCCAAAGTCAGAATAACCATAAAAGGTAAACAATTTGAGTCAACTCGGGACATCAAGGCAGCCAGGACAGTGCACTAAAGATACTCATGAGAGACTGCCAGAGTTGCTTCAGAGAGTGGCAAGAAAAATGGGATAAGTGTGTTCAAAGTGAGAGTAAGTATGTCGAGGAGGATTAAAGGCAATAAGTCTTTTATTGTAGTAATTTTAATAAAAGTAAACTTTTATTCTATTTTTGGATCACATTCCATATTAGCGTGGTAGTGGGAGTCAGAAAAATATAAATTTAGGAACAGCTTCCCTGTCTTTCCTATAATAATAGTAAAGTCACGACATCTTAATATGCTACCTTAAAAGTTTAAATGCTTTGCATGATATCACTTTTTAGTTTTTTACTTTTTTTTTTTGTGCCTCTAACATGAACTGGAAAAACATCCTTTTGAAGCATAAAATAGTCCTTGTTCTAAATTATCTGTTATTTCCCTTAAAAGCAAAGGTAAAGAGAAAAATTTTAAATAAGAATAGAAAATACCCATCAGTTTCATGAGAACAGTGGGTGAATGGGACCATATTTTGATAGATTTCTAAACAAAAGTATGTACAGATGTATTTTTTTTCTTCTTTCATAGCTAAAGTTTTTTCAAAATAGATTTGTGGTAACCTTTCAATAGCTGAAAGCACCAAAAATGTTCATAGGGATGAAAATTGATTAGTATTGATGGGAAACCCATTATACTGATATTTGAAAGGAAATTTTCTTATTGTAAAAATTAAATATCCACTAGTCAAATAGATATTTTTTCTAGTGAAAAGGAAATTATCTTGAACATTTTAAGTTCAGATTTTTAACTACCTTTCTAATTATCCACCTGCCTACCTATCCTCTATCTACCTGTCTGTCTGTCTGGCTATTTGTTGGTCTTTCAAATATCTCCTCATTGCAGGTCGTGTGTCATGTACAGATATAATTATTTTTGCCTATATTTTAGCTCCTTTGATTGTAGAATACAATAAGTGACTACATAATCCTCCAGGAAATCTACCACTGAGTTCTCCCACAAGATTCTATCCCACATGCTGACACTAGGTGACATTTATGGAGCCATTGCCACTGCCAAGTGGATGCCATTATTTACAGTTTTCCTTGTGTCATCCAAAATCTTGCTGAGGTAGGTCGCCTCATTCCTGTGTCACTCTCTAAGGTATACAACGCACCTTGCCCAATGTCCTGTGGGAATGTAAGGCTGCAGGGACAGTCCCATGACCATGACTGGAGAATGAGAAGTCTGAGTACATGAGTGTTGGGGAAAGGCAGGGCAAAGTGAAGACCGCTGTAAGATTTAGATCACAGCTGATCAGGGAAAGACAGTGTCATTGGTAGAGACAACAAAGGTGCCAGGGACTGTTAGTGGGTGGTGGTAACTGTCACTCTGCTTCATTAAAATCCTAGGGTACTAATCATGGGCCAGGCACTGTGTGGCTCCTATTCTAGTGAACGTCTTCATTTAATTCTTTCACCAGTCCTAACAGGAAAATAATGATTTTGGTCACGGACATGTTGCTTTTGAAATGACCCTGAGACAAGCCAGAAAAAATGGCCAGCAATGAGGAAGACAAGGTCTGAACAGCAATAAAACAGCCATCTCTCAAATACATGCTCAGAACAGGGGCGGGTGAGAAGAACAAGAAGGGAGGAACCGGTAAAGATGCCCAGCTGTGAGGGGCCAGCTCAGACACCTGTGCAGGTAGAAGGCCGGAGAAGAGTTGCCAGCAGGGTCAAAGGGAAGAGAAATAATGAAGGAAAGAGAGAGCAGATCTGAAGAAACCAAAGTCTTAGCTCTCCAGGAGAGTGACATTAAAATTGCAATAGGGAAGGAAAACAGTGGGAATGCCTTTAAGCATAGAATCTTCATTTCTGGATGCAGGGAAAGAATGCTGTAAGGTTGGGAGGGAGGAAGCAGAGAAGGAGAGCAGACCTTAGGGAGTCTGAGGGCCAGGCATCTCTGAAAGTAATTGTCCTTGGCCATGGAGGTTACAAATCACAGTATGTCTCTAAAGTGTATTTCCAGGAATTCGGGAAAAATCTGGAAAAGGAAGTTGCATAGATTTGTAATCACTGAGTTACAAGAAAGTTTGATAGCTGTTCAATGTTCTGACTCTTGTACATGTGCATTAATATATTTTAAGGTCAAATTTAGGAAGGAAATAAAACCAAAATCAAGACATAGTCCTGGAAGCATGGTCAGAATGGTATATTTCATCACATTTTTCCTTAGCAACACTCCCTTTGGATTCAGTCACTACAAGATTAGATTTGGATTCAAAGAACTACAAAGGAAATAAATAAGTAGCCAACATATTTATTAGTTTGTTATACTGAAATAGGGAATCAATCCAATACTAGTCAGCTCTTGAGGACCAGCACATTCCTAAATGTTCCTTCTGCTGTGAATGGAAAGAGACCCTCTCAGTTGATCCTTTGGAGAGCATCACTTTGTTCTGGTCGCAGTAAGAGTTCAGGGTCACCCAAAGTGGACCCCTCTGGAAGTGAACTTCAAACTAAGTTCAAGTTTAAGAGGACTAGATCCAGGAGGCCAGAGAACAATGGGAATCCTGTGCGGCAACCCGTGGAAATCAATTTTGAGGGAAATCACTTGGAAGGTTCAAAAAAGTCTGATGCCTGCAACTATACTGATGGCCAAGAAAGACAGTGTGCATAAGGGAGGGGAAGAAGGAATAAGGAAATGAAAGATGGGAGGAAGGAAGTGAAAGGTGGGAGGAAGCAGGAGAAAGAACCTCAAGGACACTGAAAGTGAAATAGAGTGTGCCTGAGTTTCAGCAGACAGGCTAATTCCCACCAGCCAAGCAGGTCAGCACATCTAGTGTCTAGGACTAATTTTAGTAGCTCCAAATACTTGGACACTGATGTCTTCACAAATAGGCTATTTAGATGAGTGAAGCAGCTACTGCCTAAAAAAGTAAAAGACATCCTCTGCAGTGTAGGCATGCCCCTAGAACAACCAGAGTTTGTAACCCGGGGCTGCTGGTCTAACCTGATTTTTGCTTGATGGGCAGAAAGCACATAGTTCTGGGTACCCTTGAGTTGCCTGAGAGTTTCCTCCTTTGGAAAAGACAGATGGAAATAAAACAAAATTCACACACAAGCATACGAAAGGAGGAAAGGAAAAAGGAAGAGGGAAAGACAGGGAAGGAAAGAGAGGGAGAGAACAAAAGAGAGATTAAGAAGAAGTATTGAAACTAAGTTCTGGGAGATCAGAAGTAAAGACTCAGGTCACAGGGATACCGGCTATGAACTCTATTCCAGAAAAAAAATAGCTGCTTCCCTGAATTGCAAGGGGACGTGTCATTTACATGCTAAATCTCCATCACAGATGGCCTTATCTGTTGTCAGATCTGATTCATATTAAGAAATAGCTTTACAATTCAACATGGATTTGAGAAGTCTCTGATTCCATACTTTTTCAACATATCCAAAATATGTACTACATTTAAAGTACGTATTACTTTCAGTTCTTTTAGGAATACTTTCAAAATATGACAAGCTTGTGTAGTTTTTAACTATGAGTATAAAAATTTCAAAAATAATCATTAAAGAAAAGACATCTAATTAAATAATATGAAGATGAAACAAAAATGAAATTCCTCATCTAAAATCCTAAGCGTTCAGGAAGAGTACAGGCTGCCCAAGCTTCCCGCACAGTCTCTAGATTCTTCTTTTGGACTACCTGTCTCAGTCCCTGGGAAAAATTGTCTTCTCAGTGGCTTTCTACACTTGATAAGAGAATTAAAGCAACCTAAGGTGAGTGATGGAAAAGGTACTAACTAGCCCTGACTCCTCATAGGTTGTCTCAGAAGGTTTAAGTCAACCCTTCAAAACAAATCTGAAACACAACTAAAATTTTTCCCTCTAGGCATTTAGAAGTCTGATGCTCATTGTCACCCACCCTCCAATCCAATAAAAGTCTCATTAAAATGATTAAAACCAAATTATCCTTCTGTAAGTTATATTTATAAAAATATAAAGTGTCACATTAAAACTTTTTATAGACTGTCATTAAAATAAAATTGAATACTTTAAAATTTCTCTGAAGTTACATGCCAATGTTTTATATTTATTTTACTTGATTTTTAATAAATATTCATTTTAATTAAAAGTTTTGAATTGTATGTCAAACAACTTGCAATTTTTAAATCAGGAAAAGCAGTTACCATTTATTAAGTGGTTTTTTTTTTTTTTAGGCTTTATCTCCTCCAGGCTTTGGGGTTGGGTTTATGAATTATAGAATAGTAAGAAGTCTCAGGCACTTAGAAAAATGGCAATCCCAGGAGTGCCAAAGAGCGTCCAGTGTTTTCTATGCAGATCTGGCAACAGCTCTTCTACAGAGAGTTCCAGATGTCCGCACCTATCCAGTGCCTGACAAATACTTTCCACCGCTGCTCTGGGGTCCAGGAGGCATAACAACCGCCCATGTGCAAATGCATACTAACAAAGTACACCTTCGTCAAGTCTAAATTAAGCTCAAAATGAATATATATACTGGAAAAATCTAGCTTTGTATGCTATAATAAAAATTATATTCAAAATGAAACAAACCCCTCAATTCACACTCATCTTGAGACATACATCTCAAAGTTTAAATGTTTAAAAAGAAGGCAATTGACATTTTTATCGTTGATAACAAACTACAAATTTGGCTAGGGGAAGAAATCACAAAATGTTTGACAAAAGAGCTGTGATAAGAGATAAAAAACAAAGTATTCACTGTTTAAAGACCCAGAGGGGGAGATACAGCCTGTCCCTGAGCCCACATTTCCAGCTATGTGTGCTGTGATTACAGTTATAAACAATGGATACTGTGTCAGCGCGCAGAAAAACAAACAATAGTTCTTTTTCTGAATGTATCTGTAGGAAGAACATACAAATTAGTCAACAAGGGAACTGAAATGATCCTTGTATTCTTTGTAAAAATAATACTTTGAGGTTCCTTTGCAAGAATGTCGGTATTCTTTCCCAGTGTGCATCTTATTTTCCTTCATTCACTATAGAATTTTTCCCAACTTGCACCTGGTTTGACCAGTCAGCTGGCTTCTGAGGATTCTCCTCATTTTATTCCCCTCAGCCACCAGAGACTCTGGACAGCTGCACAATTGTGCTCTCTTTAGTTATAAATGCAAGTTTGTGACATCCTCTGCTTGATTCAGTTAAATACAGAATTAATTGAAATCAATTCAACTATTCCCCAGTGCTTAGCCACTGAAGCAGTCCTGCTAGGGAGGGAATACAGGGGTGGGGCGGAGAAGGCGGAGGGGGGAGGGCAAGAGAGAGAGGAAGGAGGAAGAGGGAAGGGAGGGAGAGAGAGACAGACATCCTCATGAAGCTTACAGTCTACCCAGGGGGTAAGAAACACAGGTAATATAAGCAAGGGAGATTGTGTGCTTCTGACCACAGGAAATGATCATGGAGAATTATAATAGTTCACAGAAAAAGAGATGGATGGAAATGTCACAGAATTAGAAAATCTAGAACAACTTTGAGGCAGAAGGAATTTGTGACTGGAGGTGGGAGATGAACAGTAGAAGCCATGGTATAGAGTGAGTCCACACATAAGTCATCTAGGTTAAATGGAGCCCAAAGTGTTCATCTGAGAGGAATGGGAGGCACAGTACGGAGAAAATCAGAGGTTCTTCTAAGGGACCCATAAAACCCTGCTGGTCAGAGAACCCTTACAAATGACCTAAATGAATGCCTTCACTGTAGAGAAGACAACCCTGTCCACAGAGAGGGGCAGTGACACTTGCAGATGGTGCAGAAAGTGGCCCACATCAAACTGATGTAGAGGTCCAGATGGGAAGATGTAGATGTCTGACTAGGGCACTGTAGCAGAGAGGGAAAATGTGAGGTCAGATGATATGGAGATTTGATGCCCAGCTGAGAAATTTGATTTGGAGGTTGGGAGAGCATTTGGCTTTTATTATTTTTTTTTTTTCAATTTTGAAGTACTAGCGTTACAAGGTATTTTATGCAGCTGTTTTGCACTTTGCTCTAAGGGTTAATTGATAGTCCTGTTTCTAACTTGAATTGGAGTAGCACTTTTTTCCCAAGCCATTGAGGTGATAACAAGTAAGTAATATTTTAAATTTCACCTGTGATAAATGCCAAGTGGGTGCTCTCTGATGGGGGTTGTTCCTGAGAGATGGTTTGGGTAATAAACAGTTTGTATGTGAAAGCATCCTGGGAGCCCTACAGAGGTATCCTGAAGGTACTGATGTGTTCATGATTAACAAAAGACAGAATAAGATAGAATTAATCAGTGACAGAAGATTAAATTGGTTTCACGATATCTTTTGAGGTAGGCTGACGGAGCATTTGAGCATAAAAGAAAGAACTCTGCTCTTTTGCCCGATTCTAGTTCTAGGCTACATGACAAATTTTACTGAAGTTCTAAACAGGGATTCAATTGTTCTCGTTAATTTGATTCTTGCATAGATTTTTGACCTTTGAGATCCAATTAGAAGGAAAGTAGAAAACAGATCATTTTTACTTTCTCTGAAAAAGAAATTCAAGTTTCCTAAGTAAGCATGTTCTATAAGGTCCCCTGGGCTGTTTGGTAGGCCCTTTGGATCATTTCTAGACAGGCCTTTCACCTCCAGAGTTACTTCAGTGCATCGGCCCTTTGCTGAAAAGCCCGAGTCCATTTCTGTGGGGTCTGTCCAAGCACTCATCTGATACCAACTTGGGCAGCAACCCAGTTGTCCCCTAACTTGTGTTTTCACTGTGGAAACCTAACATTCAAGCATTTGGCTCAAGGCACAACGTTGCTGCAGAAGCTCAACATTATGGCTCCTGCTTGTGAAGAATAGTCATACATTTTTTAGTGTTTGGGAACTTCAAATTTAACGTAAGAATATTTATTCCATCCTTTGAAATTCCATTTGTATTATATTAGGTAAGTTTCCTGCTCCTAATTAGCTACTAATGAGTCATCATTGGTGAAGCTCACAGATTAAGACCTTTCTCTTAGGATGGCCATGAGCTGGCTTTCCTCATTTGCCAGTTATTCAGAAGAGGACATCAATATAATGTACTGCTGGATCAGTTGCATTATTAAGACCTATATTAGAAACCCACTTTCTTCTATTGGATTGACATTGTCTACTTGGAATTATCTTTCTTATTGTTATATCCTTTTACTTTTACTTCATATAGATGAATTATATCACTTTGTAGTGTTACCAGTTATAGCCTACAAAAATAAGTGACAGGCCACCTGGGAGCCTGACCATGCGAGCATGAACTGAGAAGCAGCAAACAGCATGTCCTGAGGTGATCAGTGCGTCAGCATTTACATAAACAAGGACAGTGAATGCAGGCCCTTGTCAGTCATGGGCATTTGGCTCCTGGCACAGGGAGTAGCTATCCATTGATCCTGAAGCTTGACAGCCGCGTAAACACGCTTTCACAAAACTCACTTGTGTCTCCCCTAAAGAAGCCCAAATGAAGGAAGATTGTTGAGGGGCTATGATGTGAAATCTCTTGATAGAAAATGAATAGAATCTGGTGCTCTTTCATGTAATGGGGAATGTGGGAGAGACTGGCAATCTGTAAACTAAACGTTGGAGAAAACATTTGCACAAAAATAGTTGGGAGTGACATTCAGTTTTTAAAAGTATTAGATAATAAATGAGCAGAGCATGAAACATGTAGCTCACTTCCATTTTTCTTTATTATGCTGTATAATAAATGCTCAGGGAGCAGTGATAGATAACTCTTTTTTCCATTGTTCTATCAGAGATTCTCACAACACTGTGCTAACAAACTGGCCAAACGTCCACTTATAGAATTGCACTGCTTAAAATGAGAATTCGTCATTGCAGCTATTATGCATTTGTGAGCAAACCTCTTATCAGCTCATCTCATGCCTGATTTCTCTCCAACAAAATTATGTTAGACATGGAACTTAGCAGCATGGATGATGCTTCCTTTGATCGTACAAAGGAGCTTTGTACATGAATTAGAAATCTCCACTTGAATTTGTTTTGGCAAAATGTTTTCTGAAGTATTATTCTATTTCACTATTCTCCCAATCATCTTTGACATTTTTGCAATTATCCTCTTATGTCGTGTTAGGCTAAAAGGGCGTCTACTTTTGCAAGTAAAAATACATGGATTGCTTACAGGATGAATAAAAATGTAAAAGATGTTTACCAGGTTCTAGCATGTATTCCTCAATTGTTTTCAGTAAATACAAATGAATAGGACTCGGAAAGCTCCTAAGTTCATTCTCACCCCATGTAAAAGAATCGTTTCCTATTACTGAATGGTGTCTGTATGGACCCTGATTGCCATTTTTCAAATCTCAGATACAATACAATAGCAACAAATGTTCAAAGGGAAATATATACTAGATTACAGTTGCAAACACTAAGAGAATTTTGGCATAATGATATAACAAAAATGAAACTAGACAAAGCACAAGAGAGGTCACTTGAAGAAAATGGTTAGGCAGCCCTTTAGAAGCATAGAACCAAAGTCTCCACATTTCAAACCTAGCAAGGACCTTTTTGTTGATACCAATCCCTTCCTGTGACTCAAGTTTCCCAAGGGAAGACCCTTCAGATGTGAACAGTAGTGGTTTGGTTCTTATAAAAAAAAGTAAACTCACAAAATAACATCAAATTTGTGCATTATTCTTCTGTTCTGTTTTGTTTTATTTTATTCTCTTTAAAATTAAAAAAAAAAAGATCATTTCCAAGATAGCATCTTAGGTTTTATTCTATAGCTTTGGGTGTTTTTGTTTGTTTGGTACTGGGAATTGAACTCAGGATCTTGCACTTGCCAGGCAGGCACTGTGCCACTGAACCATATTCCTGGCTCTAGGTGTATTCTTGATGTAGAGTTAGTAATCGATCATTTTGACCAGGCACAGGTTTGGGGCATCAAAACAATTTATGCAGTCACAAATCATTTCAATACTGATGAAACATTTGGTAAATTCATACTATATATAAGCCAAAGAGAATGATTACTTGAGAGAGATTTTTGTATATAGAAAATGATGGTTTTAGGGCTTCTGTCTCCCTGATGTTATGAAATAAGCCAGGGCTGTACTTGGGGACTCTATTTGTACAGAACACATAATTTTATTTAGGGAAACATATTCATCTAAGTGCATACAACACCAACATAGCTAAAAGGTGATAATTAGAATAAAAATAATATAGCAAATTATCTTTTAAAGAGACATAATCACTGTAGGGTCTTCACTCATTCATCATTTATTTCCTACCTTATTGAACAGTGGAAATTTTTAAAAATATCTATGGTGTGAGGGGCCTGAACTAGGCTCTAGGAATATGAAGATGAGCAAAAGAGAGCCTCTGCCTCCAGAGAGCTTTCCAGTCAATATCAGAGGCAGGGTGTTTGATGGCCATGTGATGGCATGTGCCAGGCGCAGCAGTACAAATTGTGTGTAGTGATGTAGCAGTTTCTGCCTGCAATTCTGCAATTTCCTCCCACAGAAAGACATTTGGGGAGGAAGAGTAGAAGTTTGATAAATAATGGAGGATCAATCACAGTACAGGTGAGGAACAGAGTGGTGGTTGATAAATATTTGCGGAGTTGAGTTACAGCAAATTAAATTGGTACACATGAACATTGTCCGTGAGATGGGGCTGGGAGTGGAGTCACCTATAGCATGGTCTGCAGTGTGCTCCTGCACATGGTCATCTCCACTGAGCCCTGAGACAGTATGATGTGTCCAGGTGGGGGTTGCACAAATGGGCCAATGGAATCAACATCCTAAATTCTTAGGACATAAAATGGTAGTGATTTAACAGGGGCATGGACAGACCTCACCCAGGACAAGTACAATCTGAGGAGAGAGGGGAATGTGTGTGCAGGGTGTTTTGGTTTCTATCTGAATGTCTCCCCAAAGTCTCATGCAATCATGGGGTCTGGCTTCTAGAGTTTGTCATGGTCTAATGCTGGGATTATGGATGTGAATGCTACAACCACTGTAGGGTCAGTAGCCTACGTACAATATAAGAGATGGAAATAGTCTTCTCTGGCATTCCTCCCTCTTGGCTCTTATTGCTTTTGCTGTTTTCCACCACCATGAACTGTTGTCCTCATCCTAGAGCCATGCTGCCTTGGACCCAGCAGATTATGGATTGAAACCTTAATAAACTGTGAGTTAAATAAACATTTCCTCCCTTAATTTGGGGCATTGGGCATTTTGTCTCAGCAATGAGAGAAAAGTAACTAACACAGAATTTGGTACAAGAAGTGGGGTCATTGCTGTGACTATATCTGACCATGTGGTTCAAGAGACTTTGGAAATGTGGGAACAATTTGGAAAAGTTTGGAGATGTTGCCTGAAAGAGTAGAGTTAGAACACCTTAGGCTGTTCTGTATGGCAGATTCTGGTGAGAGCTCAGAAGGTCCGAAGGCTGACAGAAATCTTGCCAACAAAGACTGGACTTGGGAGGTTTCTTCTGGGAAGAAGGACTACATGGGTTGTTGGAGCTCAGGTGAAGTGTGTTATGGCTTGGTAGAAAGTTTGTTTACATTTTGCTTATGTTTGGAGACTTTGCCTGAGACAGAGATTAAGGGTGGTGGACTAATTAATCTGGCAAAAGTAACTTTAAGGCAGTCTAATGTTGAGGCAGTGGCATGACTATTGTTGGGGCTTTTAACCAGACTTATGTTGCAAATCAGGAGGAAAGAGCTCAGGATGATGATTTAACACATGTGAATTTGGCTAGAAAGAAAGATCCAGTAAAGCTGTGGATCACAAAAATGGAGCAGAG
This sequence comes from Dasyprocta punctata, assembly GCA_004363535.1. Lineage (NCBI taxonomy): Eukaryota > Metazoa > Chordata > Mammalia > Rodentia > Dasyproctidae > Dasyprocta > Dasyprocta punctata. The sequence goes on from RJWM01000320.1 coordinate 54,332, forward strand.
ATTTTGATTGCTGATAAGGAACCAGAGAATAGGAAAGATTGCCTGAGAGCATTGTAGAAGCAGCAAGTCTCCACCCTTTGCAGCCTTGAAACTGCAAAAGTGAAAGACTTTGCTTTGAAGAGAAAGCCACAGAGCATCATGTTCCAGAATGGAAGTGGCAGCTGCACCAGATTGCAAAATGGCAGCTGCCACACCAGGTTCCAGAATGCAGTAGCATAGAGAATTTGTTCCTTAGAATCAGGTTTAGAGAGCTCAGTGATCCAGGTACTTGACCACTACAGCCAAAAGAGAAGAAACCCTGGCTGCTGCTCCAGCTATTAGTAGACCTTGGTGTCAGCCACATGGCACTGGCTTTAGGTGCATGTGGAATGCAAGGGTTCTGAGACTAAAAAAGCTTTCATCCAGATTTCAGAAGAAGGCCTGAAAGGCCAGGCAGTGTGCCCCTGAGAGGGCAGTGTGTGAAGCTGTGAGTATCTTATCAAGTTCTAATACAAGATTGGATATAGGCCACTGGTTTAGATCATAGAATCTCAACATGTCCTTTCCCTTAAGGAATTCTGTAATCGTTTATATTTTCTTAAAAATCGGCTGCCATTGCTGCAGTGAAATGTGCCGATTGTGAAAGTGGCAGCATTTAGCATCAAGATCTGTGGATCTGAAAGTTCCAGGTTTCCCATGGCATCCCGGCTCCACTCAGGCTGATCCTGAGATCTGTGCTGTATAATCATGGAGTGAGTATGGGGTGAGATGAATCTATGCTATGGGAATTATGTGGATTGTTTTATAACAAGGCCCCCTGATCTTTCTTTTTCAATTTCATTTTCTATTACAATCCAAACCTATTCTGGTCAATTGCTTCCACTTACTTTTTTCAGTAAAAATTGATTGTGATAACTCTTGAAGTAGGATTCTATATGTCCTTTATCTTTCTCTTTCCTGTGCCAGGCACCCAGTTGCCTGATAGGTGGTGAAGAACTTTCTTCTTCATTGGCAAAGGACAGTGCTGTGTGCTTCTGTTGTATAGACCCTGGTATGCTAAATTAATTGCTTTTTTGGTCTCTACTAATTCCACTGACTTTCTGGTCTTAGTCTTCCTGGCTTTGGAGATATCACAATTTGAAAACAAAGCAAATCTTCCATGATGTGGCCTTGTTTCCACTGTTGGTCCCATTTCTGCTTGCCCAAGTCCATGTCCCCAAGTGCAACCAAAATGTTCTTTTTGTTCCCTTTGCTTGTTTGTGGAGCTACAGGATGGCCTTTCACAAGACTGGTCAGCTTTTTCTGTAAGTGTGTGTATCTCTGGTCACCTTTACATGCTTTTCTTCATACTTTTGTTTTGTCTTGTCTTGCTGACAGTTTCTGGCAGTGTGCAGGGACGATGAGATGTAAGCCTCTGAGTTAACTCCTTTCAAAGAGATGGGTGTTTTTAGCAACTCTTTTTTTTTTTTTTTTTTAAAGAAGGGTTTAGTTATTTGAAGCAGCTGTACCACTTGGAGCAATTAGTGGCATTAAACCTGGGGTAGCCATGGGAATTGTGTGTGTGTGTGTTTGTGTGTGTGTGCTTCTTTTTCCCACTTGTGAATTCAAAACTCTGCAAATCTTAATGAAATGTAATATTTAAATGGATTGTATCATTAGCTAAGTACTGCTCTTTTACAGCAATCTTTATTATAATTTGATAAACTTTCACCCTAATTTGTCATGGTCACATGAACTGCATTTAGACAGTCATAGAGAGCAAGGGCCGAGGCCTGGTTAGACACTCAGTGTAGCCCACGGTATTGAAGAAACAGTTTATGTACAGGCCGTAGTGGACACTTAAATGGGCTTAAATTGAATAAGAAATGCTACTTTAAAACTTTCAATTACTCTATGTCCTATCATCTATGAGTCCTGCATATTAGCAGCAAGGTAAATTTCTTAAGGAACCGAAGCGCAAGGAGCTAAATTTGCACATTGATTTTTGTCTTTTGTCTGCAGTTTAAGGCTAATTTAAAAGGATGGTGAGGAGATTCTACTTTCAACTGGCTGTAGTTCAATAAGAATATAATAAAACTCTGTTATAGCAGACTCTTTCACAGTGAAATTTTGGCAAAGCTAAATCTAATTTCTTTCAGTGTGCTCTGATACAGCCAAAATACTGTTCTCATGAATAACACACCCATTAGAGTGACAAGCTTCCTACAGTACAGGCATTTTTCCATATTTTATTTTCAATTAAATCAGCATTTTATTGCTTTGAATTAAGAATGCAAAAGGGAAACATTTTATAATAAAATCAATAAAGGACATACACTTTCATTATGGCTATTTTTTATTATAAGTCTGTATTTTTCTAATTTAAGAGACATATTTCATCATTTTAGACATAAGAAATTACTTTATTTAATTACTCTTGTAAGGAAAATTTTGAAACTTCTTGGGAAAGCCTGCTGATTAGTTTAGCAGCCCTAACGAAGAGAGTGATGCTAATAGATCTCTTTGGGCACAAATCAAGGGTGAGATATTTTAAAAGTAGTTCTTTTTTTCTCTTCTTTCTTTTCTTCCCTCTCTTTTTCTTCTTTCTTTCCTTTCTTTCTTTCTTCTTTCTTTCTTTCTTTCTTTCTTTCTTTCTTTCTTTCTTTCTTTCTTTCTTTTCTCCCCACTCTTCCTTCTACTCCCTCTTTTTTTCTCTCCTTTTTTTCCTTCCTTCCTTCCTTCCTTCTTTCCCCTATCCTTTCTGACATTGTTAGTCTTTAGCTCTCCTATGGGGCAAGTTTCTTAGAATCAAGATCATTAAATACTCTCCATATTATTCTGTTTATCTTCTTAAAAACCCTGGGTTTGTTCAAATCCCATACTACAAGCTGTCACTGATCTTTCAAATTCTCATTTTCAGGATAAAATTCCTTGCTCAACAGCAGTGAAGTCCCAGCCTCATCTGGAAGGTAACGTCAAGGCTCTTGAGCCTGGCCTTTGGTGCTCCCCATACCCCCAGACTCCCAGAGCTTCTCCAGGTCCATCCTGGTTTGTATGTCTAGATGGATGTTTTCCTAGATCTAGTGTGTGTGTCCTGCTCTCGCTTACCCCTGTACACGCCTGGGGAAGGTCTACCTTCCCACTTTGTTGTATGGTTTTCCTAATCTCAGTTGGCTTCCATTCTCATTCTTTACTTGTTCAACAAATACTTGTTGGAAATGCAGTATGGGCCAGTCATGTGGTTTCCTGGTTGCATTCTGCAAGACCTGTTTCTTCCCTGAAACTTCCTTACCTGTGCAGAATCGGCAGAACCTCCCGTCTCTGGTCTCACAGTACTCTATTTTCCACTCTAGAGCTCAGTACGGTATTTGGGAGTCGGAGTCAAAACCCTCAGACAAGACTGGGCTTTGTTAATTATAGCCTCTGTGGCCTTGAGCAAGTCAATTTAGATTTATCAGTTTCAGTTTCTCCGATTATAAAGTAGAGAATTCATTATATTGTAAGGTCACTAGTAAAATTTAAATGAAATAATATATGCCAAGGCTCTGTATTTACATAAGGAATTGCTATTTCATTTCTATGTCAGTATTTTATTTTATTTTTTAAATTTTATTTTAAAGAGAAAAAAACACAGAAAAGAAAAAAAAAAGAGACAAACAAACAACTATAACCACAAAAAACCCAGAACAATAACAATATAGGCTTCTAAAACAAGATGATAGGAATTTAACAAACTATGTCAATATTTAAACAATGTACTTTCTTGATTTTGTTAATTAAATACTTTGAAATTCTTTCTGATGAAATCTGCTGAATATAAGTGAGGCCCGTGATAAAAGTAGATCTACTAAATATACTGTCTTTCTGGATAGATGACTTTCAGGATTGCTCCAGTGGCAGCAAAGAAAGTCGTGGTGAGATTGTCACTGTGGAGCAACATGGTGACTCTCACTGATAGATAGTCTTGTTTGGACTCATTCTGTGAACAAAAGAACATTTCTAAGACCATTCTTGCACTCCATTTTCACGGAGAACTGAAGTAGAATGAACTACGGATTTAAGTAAAACCTTAAAAGTGTTGGAAATTTCTCCAGTAACTTCCATTCATCAGCTAACTCTGATCGGCCATTTGCAGAAATGAGCAAGAGCAATCACGACGCTGACTGGTGGCCATAGGGATCCTCTGAGGATTGAGCGATAGCAGCGTCCATGACCAGCGGCAGAGGAACAGAGCCTCTGAGAGTCTGTCTCTTCCTGGAGCAACTCAGAGACGAATTAAGTAGGTTAAGCCCTAAGAATATTCCTTGGGAGCCTGTCCTAGTTGAAATCTGACTAAGAATCCTTAAACCTTCCCTTAGGGCAATAAAGCTGTAAGGATTGGAAATGATTAGGCTTTGTTTTAGATCTCATCCGAAAAGGGGGGACTGTCCCGAACAAAGGTGCTCTGAATAGGAAGCCCAGCACAGGGCACCTCCTGAACCTGCAACCTGATCTGCACTGTACCTCGAGGGCCTCGGAAACCTGTTCCAAGCTGACCAGGTGGAACTCAGGTGGTTATGGGATGTCAGGACTTCTATTCAGTGAGTTAAAAACATGTTTATCATAAATGTGGGGTTAACAGTAAGAAAAAGCAAATATCAGATTTTAATTTACTGGATTAGTAATGAAACTCCTTGGTCTAGTTTGTAAAACAACAATAATATGTCTATAAAAGCTGGAGATGTGTGCCTATTTTTTTGCACCTCCAGCAAATAATCTCCAATTCTATCTCCCACACGGAGGATCCATTTCCAGGGACAAGTTCTGGGGGGTGGAGTGTTCTCGAAGAGGGAGGGAGAGGACAGCTGGCGTGAGATTCAGAGACTGGGAACAAGGTCACAGTGTTCATCTCTGGGGACTCGCGGAAGAATGGAGAATTGGCTCTTTCATTGGCAGCCTCTGCTCTGCTTTTTGCTGCCCCTGAGTCTCTGCTGTCCCCAAGTGGCCATCTGGACCTCACAGTTGGTAGCTTTGAGATGTTGGTGAGTAGGGAAAAGTTCTCTGAGGCTTCCTGTTTACCAGGCTCCAGCGCAGATTCCTTCTACTCTCATTTATGAAACAGCCCCAGTGTGGTGGTAAAACGGACAGGTGAGCAGCTATCAGTGGCAGTCAGATTTAAATTCAAATCCTGGCCCTGGCACGGTGGCATCTGGCCCTGCACTGTGACTCTCCGAGAGCCCAGGGCATCTCAGCTTATCATCCTCTTTCTCTCAGTGGATCAGACCATTTTGCAACTTTAATATAATTTGTAGTTTTTCAGCTTTGATTTAACTTGTAGTTAGAGATACAGATTTTTGTGTTCAACATATTTGAGTTCACACTCTGGTTCTGTTATTTGCAATTTGGGTGACCCTGGGTAAACATCTTAACTGCTTAAAGGTTCAAATATATAAAGTGAAAATTAAAATACCAGTCAGAAAAATACCCGTAGCATTTCACACACGTTCATCTGCTGAGAGTCTGAAATTGTTAATAATGTGAATAATTTGTGGTGAAAGGTAAATTCTGAGTTTTTGAACATTTTTAACCAAAAGAAACAGTGCTTTTTGGGCCTCTATTTGCCCCTAAAGTTGCTGACAAAGCCAATTATGGTGGCTCATTCCTGTAATCACAGCACACAGGAGGCAGAGGCAGGAGGATCACTGTGAGTTTGAGGTTTGACACCAGTGATAGTGAGTCAAAGCCAGCTTGTACTACAAAGTGAGAGACACTGTCTCAAAAACAAACAAACGAACAAAAACAAAACAAACCAAAAAACAGTTGCAGACAAGAGCAAAAGAAACTGCTTTTTGGTGGCCATATAAAAAAATCTGTCTTACAAACTCAATGAAACTTTTTAGCAGTATTTCCCACAACCTATTTATTGTAATTACATGATAATCTACATAACAATAGATGCAAATTCATTATTCAGTATGAACAATAAAAGTTATTGTGGCTAGTTAGAAGAAAATCTTGTGAAGGATTCATGATATTTGAAGGAATATACTGCTATGATAAAAAATATGGTGAATATTCAAATTAAAAATTAAGATGTTATTACAGGAAAAAAACACTGTCATGAATCTTCCCCAAAATACTCCCCCTCGCTTCACTCTTATCACATCATTCTTGCCTCTTTCTGAAGCAGTTCTGTAAGTCCTCTTCTGTGTCTTTTCATGGCTATCTAAACACCCTAAATTGATTCAAAACCTTTATGGCAATTTCTGTCCAGGAAAACATTATAGTGTATCTTCATCCACCTTACTTACCAGATCTGGCACTTTGTGACTTCCAGATCTTCCCTAAAGTCAAAATGACCATGAGAAATAAATGTTTTGAATGAACTCTGGACACCAAGGCAGCCATGACAGCCTAACTAAAGACATGAAAAAGGACTACAAAATGGCTTCAGAACGTGGTCAGAATGATGGAATAAATACGTTTGAAGCAAGAGAAAGTATTTTGAGGGGCATTCATGTCAATTTATTATTGACTATAGTGATTAAAAATTTAAGCATTCATAGTACATTTTGATCGCGCTTCGTGCTTATGAATAAACTGAAGCACAGCTTTCTCTGAATGAGAGAATTCTTTGTTCTCATGGTTTTTTATTTAGCAGAGAGTATCAGTGAAGTGTTGCAGCCCCTGTAGCTCTCCCCTGGGGAAACCAACATGCCCAAGAAGTGGGCAGCAGAAACCTAATCTTGAGCAGAAGACTTAATCTCTTAAACAGAGATGCAGGTCAGATGGAAGAACAAGGAAAGCAAGAAGGGGAAAGAGAACAAAGACAAAATTATGTCACTATTCAAAGGATTATAATGACCAGAGCTGAAAGCGGGATAATAAAAGTGATTGCAAAGTCAGTGCCACTGTCACCTTTTGGAAGACTTCCTGAAGTGAATGTCGCCACTGACTGAATAAGCAGTGTCAGTTCTTCAGACATGGGCTCTATGCTCAAGAAAATTTCAGAAGAAACTGTATAGGAGGGTTAGAGTCCAGCCCCTGTTCTGGTGGTTTCTGTCTATGTGATACTGAGCAGGTAGCCCCTGGCCTTCAGGAATGTCATTTGTCAGTGGATGGGGCAGACCTGCCTCATATTTCCTGACTGACACCATGGGTTACTAAGATCATCATGAAAACTAGCTGATGTGGGCCCTGCCCTCATGCTGGTCACCCTGTGGGTGCGAGCTAGCCATAAATCCAAACCGTACAAGAACAGCTAATGATAGAGCAGACTTTTGTTGTTGTTGTTGTTGTTGTTGTTAAGAAAAATGCTAAATAAGTGGGTTGAACCCAGGTGGCTTTGAGGATCCTGTGCCTCACCTTCTGAGAAATGACTCTGCAGGGGTCAGTGCTATAGGATTAAAGACAGTTATCACTGCCTCTTCCCTTTTCCTCTCAGTTCACTGGGGCAGAACCTATGGATGCACTGAGCCTCCAAGGTGAAGCACACGAGTGAAGAATAACAGGATCTCAATGCAGACCGAGCTGCAAAGCTTTCTACAGAAAAATTTTTTCCATTCCTAAAAAAGAAACACACCACTTAAAACTTAAGCTTTTTTGTAAAAGCCCAAGCGGTAAATTTTTTGTGATTTATTTCATCAACTTGAAAATTCATCTGGTAACAAATGAATAATAAAAACTTTAATTCTATAAGAACAGAGGAAAATTGGCCTTTTTAAAGAAAGAGCTCTATCAACTCAAATAGGAATTGTCACATGTAATTTTATCAAAATTCCCTTGTATTACATGAATGCCTTATTTTAGAAGGGCAATTTAAAATACACCAGAGAGATTGAGTTCCACAGGACTATCAGTGATTATACAATGTGCAAAATTGTGGGCCTGGCTCTTCCTTTTGTCTGTGGGTTGCTGAAGGGAAGATCTAGAAGCCGGGTCTTGGTCATCCTGGCATAAACCACAGGGAGCCTGGACAGACGGCTTGCCCTGGTAATGCATACATTTTTATTAATGTTTTCCACAGGGAAGATTACACTTGGCTGCATATAACAGAAAATTCAATGTAATACCAGCTTAGGCAAGATTTTTTTTTTCTGTCAAAAACCTAAGAAGACAAATCAAAGAAACAAAAACAAGGCTGGAAGGCAGCAATCTGTATATTAGAAATTCAATGGCTCTGTGAAGTCATAGGAGAAGTGAACTTGGACCCTTTTAACATAAATTTCTTGCATGTGTCTTCTGCCTCAGCCTTAACTCACAACCAGTGGCGGTTGCTGGATCCTGGCCTTCTTATTTGAGCTCTGGACTAAATGAGAAGGACAAAAATCCTCCCCAGTTCAAGTCCACACAGCAAAACTCCACCCACCCCACTGGCCATGACTTGCTGAGCTCACCCACACCAACCTGTGAGGGTGACTGGGAACTGAGGGTAGAACCCTGAACACTACAGGGCTGTGGCCTCTAGCAACTTGGGGCAGAATGGGTACTTCCCAGTGGCTGCTCAGGGTAGCTTTAAAAGGTTAAGTGCCTGATGTTAGGTGTGAGAATCATTCCCCATGAGTCCACTCTCCTTACTGACCTCTGCCTCAGCCTCTGCCCTCTCTCAGACTGTCTGTCCCTCTTCTGGAATCTGGAAACAAAAATACCCTTGCTCTCTGGTGCAGCCCCAGCCAGTAACCAGTCTCTCAAAAGTGCAGTTTTCTGACCCTTGACTCTCCTTGGCCACCCCTCTCCCCTGCTGGCTGACTTCTGTCCACTGCTTCTTGGAGCTTCTCTCCTGGGGGCACAGCTCTCCCAGGCCATCACACCCTGGGACTACACCAGGCTGACCCACCTCCTTCTGTTCTTGCTACGTCCTTCACTTGTGTCCAGAATTTGGTTTTGAGGTCTTTCTTCCACGGCGCGTATCAGGTTTTCTCCTCTCTAACTTTTCAAATTAGTCTTGGCTTGTCTTCTACTTCTGTCTGTTCCTTAAATATTAATGTTCAATAGCATCTAACTGTTCACCACTCACTTCCCATAAGATCCCTGGTAATTTTGCTGACTTTAACTCTTTCCTTTTTAGCTTCAGTTGCAAATTCCCCAACCTCTCACTCAACTTTATTCATAACTCATTGCTACATGACGCACAACACCTCCAAGTGTCTAACTGTGCTGTGAAGCCTGAGTGTGGTCTTTCTACTGCCACCCTCCCTGTTCAGTTTCATTTTGGTTAGAGACACACCAAAGGCCTCCCCGCTAGCCCATTCAACCCAACCTGACTCCCTAAATGCACAAGTGACTGACACTCCTAACCAAAACACACTTGTGATGATGTCACTGACCTATTTGCCAACATTAACTTATTATCCTTGGCTTATTGTTAAACATGCACGGTTACACTTTCACTTTCTCTTTCTCCAGTCTTTTCTCAAACAATTTCAACCAGAAGTGTTACTCTAGTTCAAAATTTCATTTACACAAGTTCCTCCCAGAGTTTGAAGTCTAGTCAAAATGCTTTACAAAACTTCCTTTCAGCTTCATACCTAGGTTCTGAGACCTTTCCTTTTGAACAGTCTCATGGGCCGTACCCACGTTATCCCTTGAGTGCAATTTCCTGAAGGGTAGAAACTCTGAATCTCTCTCTTAACTTCTTTCTTTTCTTTCTTTCTTTCTTTCTTTCTTTCTTTCTTTCTTTCTTTCTTTCTTTCTTTCTTTCTTTTTTCTTTCTTTCTTCTATCTTTCCTTACGTATATAGTGCCTGTTAACCTGGTTGGTATCAATAAATATTTGCTAAATGAATAAACAAAAGAAAAACAAGACCATGACCAAACACATTTACCTCCTGAGCAATCACTTTCCTTCTCCATGGCTGACACTTCCTGTGTTCTACATTAACAGGACAGTTGTCACTGATTAAGTAATAGAAAAATTTTGCCATTTGTGAATTAGACTAGAGATCACACTTTTGTGGAAGCAAATGCAACCAGGAAAAGAGAACCAGTGAAATTTTTATTCTGACCACCCTCATGTCCATGTGAAGTCATGGCTACCTGAAGAAGTGAAGGAATTTCTCATATGAAGAAGCAATATTCTGTTTTCAGACTGACAAAGAAACCTTCACAAAAAGGAAGATAAGATGCAGCAACTAACATTTTACAATCACTTCTTAACTAATATTTGTGTGTTTTGTTATTTCTTAGAAAAAGTTTCTTTAATTTAGAAGACTAAATCTCTAAAATTAGATAAGTGCCCAGAAATAAACAAAATAGACTTTTGCCTGGGCTATGCACCAGAGAACTGCAGCACACACTGCTTTAAGCCAGGAATGATTCTAGTATATAAGATTGGAAGTTCAAAATCGAAAAGGACTATTTATCTTCTCATCCACTATGACCCTCAAGCAAGGTGTTGGGTTATAAATGAAAAATACTGGGATCCATCAATGGAAATACTGCCCGAGGAAGCAGAGATATTCCTCTCCTGATAGTGTGTGTAGCTCAGCTCTAATCTGGGTCAAGGCTGTTTTATGTTTCTTAGTATAAGGGGCTGGGGCTCAGAAAACCCTGGATCAGTTTGTAGCTTTTACTCTGACATATGACCTTTTTCACTCTCCATCATGTATCCTGACATTGCCTCATTGGATGCCCCTGTACCTATAGCTTTTGTGAAATTCTGGGACTACCAGAAACCATCTAAGCATTCTACCACTATAACAGTCAACACAGCTCCTTTTCAGGGGCAGCATCCAGGGTGGCTGGGGAAAGGGACTGAGGCCCAACTCCTTAACCTCCATTGGTGCCCTCTCCCTGTAAGCCAACCCAAATACACATGCGGGATACACGCAGGCTTCATGCTTGCTTTGCAAACACAGCTTCAAGAGAAATCTCAGCCTTGTGCAACGGGTGAGCCCCTAAGAGGTCCAGAGGCTGACATTGCCACCTAGACTTGCACTCACTTGTCCTCAGCTCAAACCCGATAATCTGAGAAGAGCAGAAAAACCTCATCTGGCACCCTTTACTCCCACGAGGTCAGCAACTAATCCTGAGAGCTACAGAGTTCTGCATTATAAAGTAGAGGGAGAGACCTGTATAATTTCACTTAAAGAAGGTTAATAAAGGAGAAATATAAGCCATTTTCATTATACAGACACAGGAGTTGTAGCAACATGGAATGTAGGAAAAGTCCAAAAGGCTTGAGTTATTTCAGCCCTGCTACTAATCAACTATAATTTGGACTATTTTTTTTTTTAACTTTCACAGCCTTAGTTTTTCCACATACTTAAGGTAAAAACAAGTCCTTCCTCCTGTGTTAGCTGTGAGGATTAGATGAGATGACTGGGGTGAGGGGCCTCCCATAGAACATGCTGCAAATCACAGCAGCATTTACAGCAGTAATGAAGTGACAATGACAGTGATAAGGGAGGTGGTGCCCAGCTATTACCCACCATAAATGAGAATTAAGAAGAAACTGACAAACTCTTACTTGAGGTTTAAACTGAATATATGGAATAATTCCTCAGAGTGGTAATTGCCAAGTCCTGGGGATGTCTGGGATTTTCCTGTCAAAGCTACTAAATTAGGAGTCCCTTCACCTTTGGCTAGCAATGGCTTTGGTACCGTTACGCCTGAAGGTGGTGAGATAGCTTGGTAGACTTTCAAAGGTACTTTTGTGCACTATTATAAAAGAGTGACCTTATTTATAGTCATTCTCTTGATCGCAAAAACAAAAGTGATATCCAGTAAAGTAGCCATCTTGTGATTCAACATTGAGAACCTAAACTTTTAAAAGTCACAGTCAAGCTGGGGATTTAGTTCAGTGGCATAAGTGACTGCCTGGCAGGCGCGAGGTTGTGAGTTTGATCCCCGATACCAAAATAAATAAATAAATAAATAAAGTCACAGTCAGAATTTCAGAATTCCTGAATTCCCTTTTGTGTGTAGACTATAAATCAACTTGACTTTAAGTAGCAACTATGAAAGGATATTTTGCATAAGAAATTGCTTCCACGTGAATAGAATTATTTGAAAGAGGTTCTATGAGTGGCCACACATTCCTGTGTCATATATTTTTTTCTTGATAACTTTGAATTTTTTGCTTAAGCCCAAAATGTTCAATCTGTTTATGTTCTAGAGAGCTATGCCACCCAAATATATTTAAGCATCCTGGACATTTGGAGCATAGAGTAATGCCTCTAGATGTGAAGAGAATGAGGCATCAGTGCTGTTTACCTCCAAACTCTTAAGGTGGAATGCATGTCATGCCTTCAAGTACACATGAAACATGCCGGTCTGGAAACGGGAGAATACCCAGCATTGGGTATTTTTAGAGGTAAGAGAGTGACCCTAAAATAGTCTCTTTTAAAAAGGGAAAAGCAACTTAAAGTACCACCCCACATTCTGGAGGCCTTGAGACAAACTTAATTTGTATTGTGTGGAAAGACAGTAGAGCAAAATCGCTGATGATTCTGACTTAACTAAAGATGACTCTACCTTGCTGAAGGCTTCAAAAGCTGAAGATGTTGAGGAGAGAGAAACTGATCCATGTTACTGAGGACAACAATTATGTTGCGGTTCCCAAAATAGATTATGACAGCATTATGACCAGGGAATAGGAAGCTTCTGTAGTCTTGCCCTGGGTGGGGTAAGTCAGAGCACAAAATGTTTCTATTCTGCAGAGGAACTGCTTTTGGAAATTTCAAAACCTATTTGTTAGTTTTGAATTTTTTATTTGTTCACAAATGGAATAGATATCTCAAATTGCAAAGATATTTAGTGATGACTTTAACTAATCCATTATTTTATTTTCAAGATAATTTGTTATTCTGATGCTATAGTTCAGTATGGAGTGGAAGGTTAAAAAAAAGAAGATAGAGAATAAGACTCATTGATATTCTTCCAGAAATGGCCAGAAATGCCCATTCTTGTCCTTTAACTGTATTTCTTAACTTGGGTGTGCTTAAAACACACATATATTAATATATAATTAAGAGCATACTATAGATGTTTTATATATTTACAAACTCAATTTTGTATCCTGATGATTTTATTACATCCTCAGATGTTCTTCACTCATTTAAGTGACAATATGATATTTCTTCAGAAGAATAAATTATAATTTTTATTTAACCTTTCCATACTGGTGGACATTTAACTTATTTCTAATCTTTACTATAAGTAAAAACAGATTAATGTTAGCTAAGTATTTGAATCTTTTTCTATCTTTGTTTCCTTAGGTTTCATTCTCAGAATTAAAATGATTGGGTTAAGTTTCTAAAAATTTAAAGATTGAATTGGTATACAAATCTGTTTTGCACATTAGAAACCAAGGACAATGAAATTTGAGATTTTTTAGGGATCAGATGGTCTTGTGCTAGAAGCATACTTGGAACTCCTGTCCCAAGTTTGGAGCTGTCTGAATCCCTTAAGGCCAACTCTAGCATTCGGTTCAGGATCCAGCAAAAGTGAAAGAAACAACAAATTCTGTTAACCAACGCATATGTATTTTCCTTCCCAGAAAAAATCTGTAGAAATGTCGAGGCAGTCTCAGATTGTGTGTGTGTGTGTGTGTGTGAAAATAAAAATTCTTCCTTGACTTGGGCCAAAGAGGCTTTCTCTGGGGCAACCCGTGGTTTACACTGATGTCTGTCTAAACAAAATACAGCTTCTAGCAGCAAAAATCCAGTTATCTTTGTTATATTTTTGGTGGCTTCCATTTAGAATGTATGTAAAACTAAGGTCAGCTTACTGAGGGTGAAGGGGTAGAGTTTTCTGAGCTGATTAAGGTAGGGTTAACTCTAATGCTGGCTATAAATTTGAGACATTAAAAAGCAATTTGTAAATTTTAAGTGTATACCAAGAGGCAAATGACCTTGTTCTGAAATAATAACTGTGACTTAATAAAATGGAGAAGTTGAGAGCTTCCTGGAATTATAATGAAAAATATTTCTGGGTTTGGAAGACACTTTGTAATTTACATATTTATTGGGCTCTGGTTTAGAAGATGATTAAGGGCAAATAGGGCCCTAACTGGGAGAATGTCCATTCACTTCATGTGCCAAGTTGATGGAGTTCTTATTTATTCTGATATAAAAATACATCTGAGGTAGAGTCTGTGATGGAGAAGTCCCCTCTACCCACATACTCTCATGGGGAAGGCTGGCTTTCCCTCATTTTCAGGGCAGGTACTAAGTCAGGCTGACTCTGCTCAAGGTTCCTTGAGGAACTCAAAGCCCACAGGCTCACATGGTGCCAGGAAGGAAGCGAGAATTTTTCAATCTGTAATCCTTCTCTGCATTCGTGGCCTCATCTCTGCCAACTGGCCAGAGCTGGCCTGAACATGAGAAATTGGAGAGGAATGTTATATTAGTTACAGACTAACCTTGAACTTTTTTGTGCTTGAGATGATCTATAACTGTGTTATAATTGATGCATCATTGAGAGTAGACAAGATTAATGCAGATAGACTGTGTGATCTTGAGTAAATTGCTTAATCTCTCTGAATTTCTGTTTCCTCTGTAAAATAGGAACAACAATAATTCTGACACACTATGTGGTAAAGATTGCTGAGGAGCATATGCATGACACTCAGCACTTGGTCAATATTAGCTATTCTTAGCTATTGGCATTGTGATTATTCTCCACTGGAACTTCTCTTTTTGATTTGTATCTTTCAATTACTGGGTCTCAAGCATCTTTATCAAAGTTCTTTCCAGTCAGCATTACATAATAATGGCTATTTCACCAATCATATTACTTGTCACTGAATGGATTCTAATTGTAACTACTAACATGTTTGCTTTTGCTTTTAAAATCAAAATTGAATTAAACCAGCCATCTTACTAGTAGCTGATGCAAAAATCTTCATGCTTATGTATTGCAGAAAAATAGAACCAGGACGAACCTAGAATGCATGAGTCTCTAGTTTTCATCCCCAGTGATGGAAGAATAAAAAAGCAACTCTAATGATGTCTGAGAATTTTGCTATAATCTAGAGCAGTGGTGGTGAGCCTATGGCATGTGTGCTGCAGTGGGCTGTTTGTTATCACTGAGAGCTCTAAAAAGTTCCGAGTAAGGCAAAATCCTTAAAATTCTATAGTTCATTTGATGAGTTGACAGTTAGGAGCTATGTTAAAAGTAATATGAGATTTCTTGCTCAGTATAGGCTACAAATGAACATGTATGTGAGAATAAGGGGAGGAATAAAAAGAAACATCTAACTGGTAAAAAAAAGTAGGAACTAGAGGTAACCTATAAAAGTTCAGTGAAAAGGAGCTGACCTTAGATATGTGGAAATAAACCCAGATGCATGGAATGTTTGTGATGTGAGATGACTACAGACTGGATTTTTATGCAACGTGGGGGACCATGGTGTATGGATGGAAGAGTTTGTGCAGCCAAAGGGTTATTTTTATCTGTTATAAAGTTATTTTCCAAGTTATCAGGTACAAGAAATATCATTACAATAAAAGATGAGTCAGCCTATGGCAGAGTGTTATTTTGTAGCACAACAAAGTAAGTATTATCCTTGAGAGATGGGTAAGGTCAATACTGATACCAGCGAGAGGAGAGGATTCTGGGAAAACCCATCAAAAACAGAGTATCCCCCTCTAGTGGTAGTTAGAGACGACTGCAGGCACATGACCCTGATTGAAGATGTCCCATTGAAGCATCCTTTCAATCTGACCCAAGCTGACCATGTACTGGGGAACTCAGAAATGCTAAAAGCTGATTTCTACCACAGGGTGTTTTATAGGGTGAGAGTGACAAATATGGGCAATTTCATGTCATATTCCAGTATGATTTCTCTGAAGAGTGCCATGGAAACAGTGAAGCAAATGTGTGTGTGTGTGTGTAGTTCAGGTTCCTTCCTAAGCTTCAGCGCTTCTGTTCCAAAGTCACTGCAGATGCCAGTGAGAGATTCACCTCCATTCCTATCAGCCTCAACTTGAAAGAACCCAGGTTGACCCTTGCATCACTCGCAACTAAACCACCGGTGAGATTCTAAGCTTTTGGTTTCTGGTCTTTGGTCATAAGCTCCCTTCTTCCTCTGACAGTAATGCCATTCCTCTACCACATCCTTTCCACACAAGATGATGACCTCCCATCATATTATAAGTTGAACGATGTCCCTTCTTTCTCCAAAATTCATATGTTGAAGTCCTAGCCCTCAATTCCTTATAATATGACTGTGTTTGGCAGTAGGGTGTCTAACTAGGTAATGAAGGTAAGATGAGGTCATATGAATGGGCCTCAGTATTTATAATTTAGTGGTGGTGACACAGATAGCACACAGACTGAGGGACAGTCATACAACATATAGGGAGAAGGTGTCCATTTGAAATCCAAGGGGGGCAGGCCTCTGGAAAAACCACACTGCTGACACTTTGACCTTGGACTTTGAACTTCTAGAATTCTGAGAAAATAAATTTCTGTTGTCCATTTAAATTCAGGTTGTGGTATTCTTCTTTGGCAGTCTTCTCCAACATGCATTCCCCAAAGCAGTGGTGGCTTCCCTCCCTACCCAGTCCAGCCCACAGCTTGTGTCTTCTGAACTTGCCAATACCTTCTTCCCATTCTGGATGTGTCATTTGGCCACACTTACGCTAATCTTTCTCTGGCGTAATCTGATCCCAACATCTCATGATAATTTCTGCTGCCACAGCCACACTGCATAGGATCACAGCCCTTAGCACCATGAAGTGAGACCAGTTCTGTGCCCGCAACACTTTACCCTGTCCTGGCCAGTTTACAGTATGTACAGCTTCTTTGCTATTCTAAACCTATATGGCTCACCATAACCAATGCTGGTTCCTCTGCTCTCTGACTCCATAATTGACCCTGCTCTTGGCTTTGTTGGAGAGGCATTCATTCACAAATGTACCCTCCCTGCAACTATAAGCACTGCATTTGCTCCAGGCTGAGGAAGAATCTCCCTTCCCTTCTCTGCACTTGATTCCTGAGTACCACATGTGAAGCCAAGGACTGGGTGTGTGGCTCAGTGGTAGAGCACTGCCTTACATGCATGCAATGCTCTGGGTTCCATCCTCAGACCTGAAAAAATAAAAAATAGAAAAAGAAAAGGGAAGCCATGGACTATAGCTAACTTCATTATGACTCATTCAGGAATGCAGTGTATTTTGATCATCACAGTTTTGTTAATAAAAACAATTGGAAATACCCTTTCATTGAAACCAGTTCTGTTTCTCATTCTGGGTTTTATTTCTATCATGTTTAGTCATAAAAAGGTTCAGTAGAGTACCCAGAGAAAAATTAATAACTAATAACAAAATTAGAATCATATAAGACTCCTCTGCTCTTCTGGGTTTGAAAAGAAAGAGGAAATTAGTGCATGTAATATTGAACTGTAACAACTTTAGTTCTGGCCGCTTTTATTCAAGTATTGACATCTTTTGCAGCTGGTAAAATCAGTGTATTAACATTTAAACTTTAAAGCTGAAAGTAAATCCATATTTTGTGCTAGAATATTATGTCACAACCTCCAGTACTCCATACAAGTTAGGGAAGCAAAAGACAGTCATAAATATTTAACACCTTAAAAATTCCTTTTAAAAAATACTCAGTGTAAGAGACTGGTATTCCTCCCATAGGATATTTCCAACATCTATGATGTGAACCTTGATTTATAGTCAACAGAAAGGGGTAAGCTAGACCTCACAGTGTAAGTTAGAACTTTTAAACAGATTCATTTGTTCTTTGGTAAGGATAGCCTTTCCTTTCACTTATATGGAAAATCTCACATCAGTCTTAGATGTAGATGTAATGACAAAGAATTGCAGCCACAAATAAAAGTGATATTTTAGATTCACTGTGGTCAGAGACATTTTCAGAATTTTAAAAATTTGGAATAGGAGTTTAAAACAGAACTCAACTGATGATTTCATAAGTGGTTATTGGAATGCCGGTTTTGTAAGATTCTTCCAACATATGTGCTGTGGACCTTGACCTGTAGTGACACAAAGCAATAAGCCATGGAAAGAAAACATGTAAGGTCAAGATCAAAGGCAGCATACAAAGGAATGATAAAATCAAACAATCAGTTGATGAAATCAGTGTCACAGGAATAAGTATTGTGTTCAGTTGTAACCTGTGGCATCAATATTGGAATGCATAACTAGCAGAATGTTGTTAGGGACAACAACTAAGTTTTGTGTCCATTTGATAATTTAACAATCATTTTCACATGTATCATTATTGTAAAAAATGGCTTCAGGTAGTTGGTTGGGTTGGTTTTAAAGGGAGTGGTAAGGGATAATATCCAGAATATACAAGGAAATCAACAGCAAAACAAAACAAAACACACCAAATAACTTGATTAAAAACAGGCAGTAAACCTAAATAGGTAGTTCTCAAGAGAAGAACTACCAATGGCGAGTAGACATGTGAGAAAATATTCAACATCACTAATAAGCAGAGAACCTCCTTGGTCTAAATGTTTAGGTCTCGTAAGTGTGCTGCTTTTGGGAATAGCTCCTTCCAGTGTTATGTGGAAGTAATTCTCCCCACTGTGTCTCAGGTTCAATCTCGGGAGGAGATCGTGGCTCAGAACTTTAAGCTGGGACATGGCTTTTATGTGTGTTCTCCAATTCCAATGTCTCACCTGATCCTGAGTTAGTCAGAAATATTATAGGCAATCAGACAGGGCTAGGCCCTCCAAGGAACTGCTACAGATGACCAAATGTCTTGTGACCTTGGACAAGACACACGCCTCTTGCTGGGGCCCAGATCTCAAGACAGAAGGCAAAATAAATGCAATCACACCCTATGTATGAGCGTTAGGGATTAGGTATGGATCATCTCAAGAAGCCAGGAATCACCATCCCAATCCCCTACAGAAAGTCACTGATCCGTAAGAATGCTTGCTTACTACATTACTTGCTTCCCCGTTTGTCCCTGATTTGGTCAATTTTACCTAAACAATTAATCTTATTGGTTGACCACAGTTCTGTCCCACCTCAAACCTGTCTGCCTTGTGAGTTCCCAGTTTTCCCCATCATGGTTTTACTCTATAAAAGTCATTAGAAAAGACAGAATCTTTGGCAACCCACTAGGGACCCCCTCTGTGTCTCTCTCAGACAGAAGCTTTCTTTCTCTCAATAAATACTTCTGTTCATAAAAAGATTTTTTTAAATAACCTAATAAGCAGGGAAATAAAAATCAAACTCAAATGATGTTACCTCACCTCAGTAAGAATGTCATAAAAAAGACAAGAGTTAACTAGTGCTGTTGAGGAGTGGAGAAAAAGGATCCTTTGCACACTGTTGGCAGAGGTGTAAATCAGGACAGCTATTATGGAAATCAGAATGAAAGCTCTTCAAAAAACAAAAAAAACAGAAAAAGCATGTAACCCAGCATTTCTACAACTGGTTATAGGACTAAAGGAGATGAAATCAGTCCAGAAACCTCTGAGTTCTAAATTCATTGCCACACTATTAACTTCTAAGGAAGGAAATCACTCTAAGTGTTTATAAGCTGATGAGTGGATAAAGAGAATATAGTACATATATACAATGGAATACTATTCAGCCATAACAGCAGTCAAAATTCTGTCATTGGTGACAATGTGGATGTTACAGGGGGATGTTATGTTAAGTGAAATAAGTCAGGCAGAGAAAGGTAAATACTACATAATCTCATTCATTTGGGAAAGTTAAAAAGTTGATCTCATAGAAGTTAACAGTCAAATAGTGATTACTAGAGCTTGGGATGACTTAGAGGGTAGGGGAAGAGTAGTTAGTAGGTAGTAAGTTGTAGAACTGCACAGGAAGGTGATTATACAGATAATGTACTATATATTGCAAAAGAACTGGGAGCAAGAACTTTGAAAGTTCTCACCATATAGAAATGATAAACATCTGAGTAGCCATGCTTACCTGGATTTGAACATTACACAATGTACACATGGATTGAAACATCATATGGTACTCCTTAAATATGTGCAATCATTATTCTTATATTATGTAAAATATTCCTTTCTGAATTAAGCACCAAAATAAAATAAAATAAAATATTTTGAAAAACTAAATACAGGTGATGAATCTTGAAAAACTATATAAAACTGTGAATTTATTCAGAGTTTCGAGTAGAATCAAGACACCTTATATAGTGAATCTAACCATTGATTTTGTAACAAACTACATAACTAATAATTTTTCTATTTCAGAAAAATCATCACTTTTCAGTGTCATCATGATCAGAATTGTACAATTTTACGTTAAATTACTTTTAACCAAACCATACGTGCTTAATTTATCTACATTTGAAAAAATTAACATGCATGTTGCTGACTTAGAGATTCACAACTAGGAGGAGATTATCTTTTATTTGTAAATCATAACATTTTGGTACATATCTCAAAGCAACAGTCATGATGCATAACAACTTGGAAAAACTTCAGAGGGAAGGCACTGACCAGGCTACTTAATGCAGCAGGGTTAACTGGAGGCCTCTGGCATTTTCCTGAGTCAGTCAAGTAGATCTCTAAAAACTGGACAGGATTTTCACATCTCATAAACAAACTGTAAAAAGGCCTCATTGAAAATAGGAAATAAAAATTCCTATAACCAGTCATAAAATTTAATCACAACAATGGCCAAGTGCTTCTTCTGTTAGAGAAGCAGATGTTCGAACGGACAGAATTTTTGCTGGGTAAACGAAGAGCAGCGGGACAGTGCAGACGTTTAAGGCCCCTCTGTTAGTGGGGGCCGTCAGTCTTAAAAACATTGTCAGGCGGGCCATCCCTGTGACGCGTACTCTGATTAGAAGAAGCTGTAATTTCAGCTGTTAGAAAACAGGATCAGATCTTTCTTCAGATGAAAAAACATGGACATTTTAACATGAATCTAATTTTCTTACTATTCCCCTTTTGGATTTCTTAAAATTCAGTAAAATACATTATGGCGGACTAGTTTTCCTACAAATTACCCAAGGAAAAAAAAAACTGTGTCAGATATGGAATTTCATATGATTTTGTATGCATTCAGCCAGATACTAGATAGTAATAAGTAGATGATGCTTAATTCAGAAAGGAATATTTTACAGTGACATGCTTGGTAAACGTATCCCCTACCAGCACAGATGGCATAAAAATGCTTAGCGATTCTTTTTTCAGACTTGATGTCATGCTGTGGGAAGATATGGCTGAAATAAATACATTTTATTTTGCTTTGTGACATTTTTCCATATGATTTAATTATAGAGAAGGGCGCATAAGAGAGCTTCACTATTAAGTGGGATCCATTATATGCTTAAGAGCAAATTCAAATCTTTTGTTGAGCACATTTTTAGAAAATAAATTGTGCACACCATGTAAATAATATGACATTTGGTTGCAGTCAATTTGGTTTATGTGTTTTGCCCAAAGGAACAGGTGATTCAAAGTTTAATCTGCCCCTCAACTGCTTATTCTTAATAACTTGGCACAGTAAGCAGTTCTTGGGTATCAATATACCAATTAACAAAATAATTCTTTCACGGCTGTTGAAATAAAGGGTTGATTCTCATCTGCATATTTTGTTGCGCAGGGCAATGAACACACAGAACAGTCACAGAGGACAGCAGGGAAAGAAGACAGTCAGTGTTGCCCTTGCAGATGCAGAGAAAACAAGCACAAAAACCTCTTACAGGCGCTGGGCACTGAGTGGTGCTGCCCAGAGACCCGCTCCAACCACCGCAGCCAAGGCACCGAATGCCCGGATTACTCCAAACAGTGCATCTGTCTTACATTTGATTTGTGTTTTGATAGAATCAAGGGAGCTTATTAGTAAAGCCAGGGTAAATGTCAAAAAGAAACTGTATTTGAGTCATAAAGCCTTTTCAATACGTTCTATATTTATGCAAGTTTGTAAAAAAAAAAAAAAATAGCTGCTGTAGGTGCAATGATGCCTTTCATTCATCCTTCCCTATTTTCACCTCTGCTGTCCTACGGCAGGCGTCCCTGAACTCTCAACCAGCCTATTAGAGCAGTCTATGCAAGGGTGTTGCTCTCCCTAGTCTTTGCTTTCTACTAGCTCTGTCCCTCCAGGTATTTTCTTGAAGGTTGGACGGGGTGAGGCTTGCAGGTTTGAATTCTGAACTCCATCCTGGATGGCCTGGCTGGCCCTGCTCTGGTCACCCTAATGCTGTGTGTTTGTCCTCATTATATAATCAGCATTCACCATGAGGATGCATACTGGTTTGCTTTCCCCAAGAGGCATCAGTATCCCTGGGGTTGAGGATTTGTACTTTCAGTAATTGGGACCTCTAGGCAATGCATGAATGCAAGCATTCCTCACCAGCTGTTCCTCATTGAAACTTGGACTAAAATGGGTGCAGTCAAGCCTTTCTCTGTGGTCTTGGTGGCCATTTTATTTCTTCTGTCCCCAACATCTTCATGCCAAACCCTGCCTATGCCTATCAAGACTGTGTCTAATGTGTATCTCCAAAATCTGTAACCCTTTTTAAGGGCTATTCTTCATTAGACCTTTTAGAGACTCCTTTCTGTATTTTATTTGTGTCTGTGTAACACCTGCCTCATGCAGATTTCTCTGATAGACAACCCTCAGGGATAGGGAAGAGGTCTTGGGATGAGATCTTATTACCGTGCTATGTCCTATCCACCATAGTACATGGACCAGGCACCTAGGTTCATCATGTTTTTTGGAGTCAAACTCTTGCTAAGAACAACAGTGACAAACCTTGCCTAGTGTCCTATGGGTTCCCTATACACAGATGTCCCATGCCCTGAAACACATCATCATAAGAAGTCTGCAATGAAACAGGACCAATATTAGGAGTCTGAAGGGTTCCAGGTCTTGTCTAAAGTCACTCAGCTAACAGCAATAACTAGGGGTGACTTCTAGGTTTGTCTCTAGGCTGTGTGGCGCATCTAGCTCACCATGCCTTTAAAATCAAGTGTGACAGGGGTCCCAGCTTGCATTAAGGTCCAAAACCAAGGGGGCAGTGGATGAAAGATAGAGCAAATTTGATCACTGCAGTATTTGATTCCTGCTGGTTTTGCAATCCAGTCTCAGGATCCCTGCAGTAATGACAGGTTCCCAGGGCTCTCCGGGCAGTGCCACTTTGCCACCTACCCACCTGTCTCTCCTAGGCAAGCCGTCACCCTCAGGGCCCAGTGATTAGTGACTGGACATCTGCCCCTAACCAGAGGTCTCTTTAGGCCCACAAGAAAATCCACATGTTGGCAAGGAGAACTTGGAATTCGTTTAACAGCCCTGAGTGCGGTGGGGCTGGGATAACAGGATGGATCCCAGGGATGGTCTCAAACTGGATGGATCAGCAGGAAGCAAGTGGAAGTAAAGCAGATTGGCCTGTGGACACATGTGACTCAGATACTTGGAGGAATCTGAGGGTGATTAAAGTTATTACAGGGCAAGTGGGAATGGAAACAAATGCTATTTTGTTACTGATTGTGACCCAGTTTTTACCTCCCTGTTAGAACTGGCCCCACTATGGCCTTAGCATTTTCAAAAACAAATACCTCACATGCTATCTTTTTTAAGTCAAGAATTTTCTTTAAAAAAATATGGAACTTTGCAGAATTTTGCAAAAAGGTATGAGAATAGAAAAACAAATAAGGAAATATCTGAAATAGTGTATGTAAGCAATTTTTACTTCTCTGAGAAAGGCTGTTCTTTGATTCATGTCAACTTAAAAAATAAATCATAATATATATTAACCCCTAAAATATAGTATGTAAAGGTTTAAAATAATAATCAAGAACTATAAATTCTTTTTCCCTGTGAAAATTTATCCTGCAATTATTTATTAACCTTTGTATTTTACAATATTATTTATTACTTACACCGAAGAGAATTCAACCTGAAGTTCTAGATCTATTTTGGTATAAACTCTCTTACAAGTTTTAATATTTAATATGTTAGTAGGAACTTTTTTTGAACATTTCATAGACCATTTCCAATTGTAAAAATACAGATATAAAATTTGATAAAAGAATGATATAAAATATGGCTATTAATATTTATTGTACTTTCAAGCCTCAGCATTTAAGTGTAGCTCAAAAATGGAGTCAATGAAAAAGTAGTTTAATTGCAAATAGGTGTGGACACAGGTGGATAACCCCAGGTGTGAAGTGCTAGCCCCACATACTGGCCTGTGTATTAGCTCGGGATGTAGCCAATTATTTTGAAAGAAGGAGGTCAGATTCTGATTTCCTCGTGTTCCTTCCTGAGTTACTGATGTCCTGCACCTATGGTCAAAATTATATTCATTTCCCAGGGAAGCTTGATCAGGACAGAACCCCATCAGCATCGTGGGCTCACCAGATCTGCAGTTTCTCGTGCTGTGTGGTCCCTGCTGAAGTATGAAGCAGCCCTAGCTCCCTGCACTCTGCAGCCCTTGCCCACGCTGCTGGATTACCAGGTTCCTACACTTGGTTCTGTTATATCACTTTGCCTAAGTCTATTATAGTTGGACTTGGAGACTACTCTGCCCTGCTTTGCTGGGGTCTTGAACCCTGCCTGGCTCTGGCTATCTCTGGGGGCTAGACCTAGAGGCCTCAGTGGCTGTGATCCCTCTGTATTTATTCTCAGCCTTGGTGTGTCAGTGCCACTAGGGAAGGTTTTAAAATTGTCCATGCCCAAGCTGAACTCCAGACTGCACACCCAAACCTCTGTGAACCAGAAAGAGGAAGAAGGTCACTCACAGATAGCACTAATAGGTGTCTTTCTTGGGCTTTCACTCTGGTAACCTGTGTGGGCCAGTTCTGAGGTTATTCTCTCTTCGGGCCAGAGAGAACTGGAGAAGAAATTGGCAAAATTCAAAGGAGATCTGAAAGGACTGTGTAATGAATGCTTGTGACTCAGATTATTTGGAGGTATTATGAGAGGGATTGGGGTTACTGCATAAGAAGCAAGAATAGATTGGCACCAGCACTTTAAAAACATCCCATGTGATTTTAACATGTAGCCAAGACTGAGATACACAGTCCTACCAGAGCTTACTAGACCCAGAGCCATGTTTATGATGACGAACAATTTTCAGTATCACCTATAGCCTCTCCCTGAGTACCACTTCCCCCAGCAGAACAATCCTTTTTGTAGGTCACCTGGACCCATGGGGTTCTCCTGGATGAGAATGGCCCCAGAAACTTGCCAGTGACTCACAGTTTTTCTTCCAGCCAGCACAGGCTTTGGAGGCTCCTCAGCCGCTAGGCCCTGGACTGCCTGGCAGATATGACTCCCCGTGGGGTTTTGCGTATCTCCCAGTGTCTTTTATCTGACCTTTTTGCCAAGGGTGGCCGGCAGGTGTACATCTAGTCTGTTGCACTCACAAGACTTAGGCTTACTTAAAAGATCATGCAACTCTATTAAAGGAAATATTATTACAGCTACACTAAATGCATGTCTACAATTTTAAACCCATTCTGAATTCTAAACAAGTAGCCTCTAGATTTTTAGAGGTCCATATAGCTCTTAGTGACTGCTGTTGGGTTCCCGGTGGCACAAACCATTAATCTTTGGAGCTATGAAACATGTCCTCCTCCAACCCAGAATCAGAATTAAGATGTGGAGCTCAGACATAATGTCTCAGACTTGGGGATTGGTTGGGTCAAGGTTAATATCTGTTGCAGTCAGGGGTTGCAAGGAAAACATTTCCAAACAGGACACATAACTTATAGTATTATTTATAATGATCACTCAAGGAGTCAAATACAAAGAACATGAAGGAAATCTGTCCACAACACTAAAGATCTAGAAAATCCAGCAGAGGGCCTGGGTCCCATGGCAATAACCTGCATGAGTTCAGTTGAAAACCTTAAAGCCCATGACAATGACTAATGCAAGTCTACTTCACAGATTTGTGCTGGGAAGGCCCCAAGATCAGTGGTGGAAGCTAGAAAGTCTATGCCAGTGGGGCGAATGATCTGTGCCAGCAGGCCAGGGGTTCTGTACTGGAGCTAAGAAGTGAAGCTCAAAATAACGAACAGGGCTCCCCTGAAAAGTACCACAGCAATCCTCAGCAATAATGAGGTCCCGAACTCCTTTGGTGATGAGAACAGCCAAGTACATATCAGAAAGCCAGTATGATAAACTTCTGGAGATTAAACAGCACACATCTTCCCCGCTGGTGCCAGGAAGTGATGCTCAAAGTAAGGACCAAAGCTCCCCCAAATTGAATCGCAGTCGTCCTCAGTAACAAGGTTCTGAGCTCCTCTGATGATAACAGCCAACTTCATATCAGGGAAGAAATTCCACAAGCTTCTCCAGGAGAACCAACAGCTCCAAACAACAACAAAGCTTAGGAGAACCCAGTCTCCTTTTATGCTGGCAACAGTCCTCAGGTGGGCCATCCACACTCAGCACCATGTTGATTCAGTTCAGCTGGTGTTTTAAGTTGACCACCAGTTACCAATCCACTACAGTATCTAATAAAATGAAACATACATATTCTATTTTTAAGAATGTATTATTCAGATGTATTCACTCAAAGGTATAAACATGCAAACACGTACACAAATTCAAGTTATACCAATGCTTGTAGTAATCAAATCCTCGAAGTAATCTAAATGTCCATCAGCAAGATCTGGTTACATGTATGTATAGAGCTATAGGAAGGAATTCATTCAGTCTCTAAATTAATGAGCATATAAAACTGTGCTAATGCGGAATGTTCTGCAAGGGATTACATTAAATGAAAAAAAAAACTCTAAATCCAAACAAAACAAAAACAATATAACCACTTTATGAAAATTCAACAACAATCTTAAATAAAACCATCACTAAGAAGAATAGCAGGTCCAGGAAGAATAAAGATTAGCCTTACTGTTAAGAGAGGTTCCATCTCAAGAGCAAGGAGAAATGAAGCAAGGTTGATAAAGGAAGAACTAAATTCTGGAAGGCCTTGAACTCCAAGATATGAGATCTCACTGACATGCACAAAATATTGTGGACGTTGATTATATGACATAGAAGACGTTAAGGAGTGGCGTATTTCCTAATGGAGCATGTAGTATTGGCTTCTAACATATGGGCTTCTAACGTCACTTAGAAAATCGGTTGGAATTCTGGTTTTACTTGACTGTGAACCTGGGCAACAGCCCTGGGCTTTGGCTGCTTATCTCCTCATAAGGGGGTTGTGAATAAATAATACTTAGAAAGAGCCTAGCAGAATGCCTGAAGATATCAAATGCTTATTATGGTAGCTGAGGAGGAACCAAAATAGGGAGAAAAGTGGGAATTCCTCCAAAGAGAGAAGGTTTTGTTCCCTTAAGGATTTAAGGGGAGAAATTAAGCTGAGCACATACATTCTTTTCAGCAAGTTTCAGGTTCAGTAATTCTGAATTGGGGTTGGAAAATTGAGTTGTGGGGGCAAAATAACTGTTTAACTTAATTACTAAAATGCCTAGCTTTCCTATCATGATGTCAATATTGTACACATTGCAATTCCAGCTTCTATAAAACAGCTATTCTGTTGAAATATAGTATAAACACTTTGCCATTTATTAATTCATCAATATGTTTTAGTGAGTACAGTACATGAAAAAGGAAAAAGTAATTATTTACCTACAGGTCAAAACCTCCATTATTTTAAGTCTTGGTGACTTGAGAAACTCTGCATGAAAACTAATACAAATATATTTGAGTTCACTCTGTGGTAAATTAAATACCCTGGATCTTAAATACAGTTGACAAGACATGTTGAGGCACTGATAGTTTACTGAATAGGGGACATTATTATTTAGTCTGTGGTGACAGCTTTGAAGTAGAAGGATTTTTGTTACAGATATATTTTCATGGTAGTTTCCTGATTATTAAAATGGCTGTAGAATTTTTAATAAGTTTGCTGGAAGTATTAACCCTGTCAAAATTAGAAATCTCAGCAAACTACAGTGTCTCCGAAACACAAGAGATGACAATGAATCCATCTCTTGAACTTGACACAGGACAGATAGGTGGAGAGTAATTTTTTTGATTTAGGTGTTGCAATCTAGTAACTGTTCCTAGATACATAGCAAAAATACTCAAAGCAAAAGATAATTTTAGATATGGAAAAGTTTAACTAATACTTTAGGAGAAAGCCAGGCTGTTTCTGAGAAGGGCCAGCAAAAAGAGGGCAGGACTGATTGTGGGTTGATAATCTCCCAGGTGTCAGGAGAGGAAGGAGACAGTGGTGAAAACAATGGAACTGGGAGCCACTAGGAAGGGGAGGGAAAGTGTCTTACAGTGTCAGAAAAATGCTGACTGGCATTGTCTCTGGAATTATTCAAAGAGAAAGGAGAAAACAATTTGCTGGAGGCATTCTTTTAGAACATTACTGCTGAAGTAACCAAGAGAACATTGAAGACCCTTATTCTCTGCTGGTGGCGAACCTAGGAAACAAGTAATTTGATCAATGTCACCACTGATCTTGGAAAAGTAAATAGGATAATATATGAAATAACTTAGCAAGTGCTTGTTATACTAAATACTCAATACGATGTCCAAGGGTGGTAGAGCAAAGGGTGTATAGAACCAGGCCTACAACCCATAACTTGAGGCTTACTTCAGTACTCTTTGCTCTAGACATTCAATCCTAGTTTGTTTTTAAAACTTGAGAATACAGTTAGAACAAGGCCAGCATAGCTCTTCCTTTGTAGTACATCAATTTCTTTCAATTTAACTAAAAATAATGATGACATTTAAAAACCCTAAGTAAATGTCGGAAACATGTGACAATTAATCCTTTAAAAAAAATGTTATGGCACGTGATTTTCACAAGGAAGTGCAATGATTAAATGGGCTCAGGGAAGTTCACTGAATTGCCTGGGGTCACACAGCAGGCAAGTGGAGATCTGCAAATGGATCCAGTTCTCTAGTCCCCCAAAGTCCATGCCCATGGAAATTAAAGCATCTTATTATTTGCCAGTGTGATGTTAGGTCTCCAAGCAACATGGTAAACAGTCTATCCTGGAAGGGTCTGGATGTGGTTTCTTTATGTAGACGCACAGGTTAGTAAGTGGATTGCTCTGATCGCCATGATTACAAAATCGGTTTGTAATTGATTACAAAATTGGTTTCTAAAACTAAAGAAGATGGGTCTGCTTTGAGAATGGTACTTTGGTCAGATTCCAGCAGCTTTCAACACCACAGACCTGCATCTGGTGCAGGGTGAAGAATATCCACAGCACATCCCACTCCCAATATTATTTCCTAATAATATACAATTCTAAATTGCATATTTAAGCCATTTTAAGATTGTGATGCATTAGAGAAGCAATGAAGTTCAGGGTTACATTTTGCCATTACCTGTCCTCATTTAAAAATAATTCAAAACACAAATTTAAAATGTTGTCATTGCCGGGAGTTTAATTCAGGATAACAAATCGGCTTGCTGTACCTTTCAATGATACACATCCCACTGTAATTTATATTCCCGACTTCTCCTATCCAGGTTTTATTGCTCTTGGCTATTTGCATAAAAATGGAAGCTTTGATCTTTAAGGGTTCATCAGCTCAAATAGCTCATTCCCCCCATACTAAGGCACAAGTAATGATGGGCACAGTGGTTCAGTTCAGCCAGGCATGGACAAGCAGTTACTAAAACTCTCTCCCCTCCCCTTCTCTCCTGGCTCCTTTTACTATAATTTTCTTACTCAGGCCCATCCCAGACTAAGCAGGAATGAAGGTGGCTGCTTCCAGTTGGAACAGGTCTCAACGAAGCAGTCTTATTTTACTACAGAGGCAGAAAGAACATAGGCAGAGATCCAGTCTTGGTTGCTCCACTTACTGGGGAATGTAAAAGGGTTTCTCAGTCTCCCAGAGCTTCAAGCTTCTTGTGAAGTGGAGAGTAATACTACTAACTCACCTCACCATGGTGAGAAAGGGAAGAGACATTATCCACAGGAGATGATCTAGGTGTGAATCTGCAGATGTTTGTTTTCTAACCCTTCCCCGGAACTGTAATCCTTTGCTTGGACTTTTAGGCCCTAATTGAAACATCAAAGTTGAATTCCCTCCATGGCTAATATTCACTTATTATTGGTTCTTGGTCCAATGGCAATGTTCATAGAGTTTTTGTGACACTCAGGAAGAGCTGACAGGTCACTTGTGTTAGTTAGATTTCCTCCTGTGACAAGATGTGATGTAAAAAGCTTAAAGGAGGAAAGGTCTGTTTTGGCTCGCATTGCAAGTTCCAGCCTATGCTTGGCCAGATACATTGCTTTCTGGCCTGAAGTGAGGCAGAAAAGTCACAGTGGAAGGACCAGAGAGTGGAGAAGGCTTACCTCAGAGCGGCACAGAAGCAGAGGTGTGAGAGAGTTGGGGGAGATAGCCAGGGACCAGATATAGTCCTCAAGTTCTCATGACTTACTTCCTTCAGCTAGCCCCCACCTTCTGTGTCTGTCACCTCCCAATAATGCTATCCAGTTATGAACCCATTCACTTATGGATTAATTCACTGATGAAGCTACAGTCCTTGAGGTGTGATCACTTTGTGATCCTACCTCTGAATATCAATTGCTGGATTGACATCAAGGCTTGAATGTTTCTTTGGGGAATACTTCATACTCAAAACATAAAATGACCCAAAATGTTCAGGAAAAATAGGAGTGATCAAATCCTCCAAACTGAAGGCATGGTAGTGTTTAATTTATTAGTGGTATGAGAAGGTAAAGAGCTACTGAGCACCTGTCTCATGTTAGTCTGATGACAGGCACTGGTGCCCTGAGCAGGACACATGCCTATATCTGCAGCTTGTTCCTCATTCAGGCAGCTAACATTTGTCACAGCTGTGCCAAAGGATGAGGCACAGAAACAGGTTAGGCAAGTTCCTATCCTTGAGGGCTAGTGTTCTAGTGGAGGGCACTCTGAGGAGCCAGTAAGATGCAGTAAAATGGAACAGGTGACAAGAGAGGAGTAGGTAGAGCTAAAGCTGGCACCCGAAGGAAGGAGTGTGCATTTACATCATGGGTGGTGTTTCTGGGAAGGCTCTCAGGACCAGGTGGCTTGAGGAGGGTCACTAGCAGCTGAGAAGAGACAGAGACTCCGGTGGAGAGCACAGTTGGTGAAGTCGTAGGCAGGCAGAGTCATGGTGGATGCCAGTGGCTTCCTGATATTTTTCTTTTTTGCATTGCTGCCAACAGAAGTCAGGGCCTTGTGCATGGTGGGCAATCACTTTATCACTGAGTACATCTCCAGCCCACTTGTGGCCTCCTGCATATAGCTGCTATTTGACAGGGTACAGAGGATGGAGAACATTCAACACCAGAATAGGAAGTCTGGATCTTATAAGTAGTAGCTAGTAATTATAGGCAGAAGTGATATGATTAAAAAAATCACTCCAATAAATGTGTGGCAGGTAGAAAATCTGCCCGCAGTCACCAGGATGCCCACACCCAATGCCTACAGCCTGTGAGTAGAGCACATCACATGGCAAAGGAGTGCATTCAGGGCCCTGAGATGGGGAGATTCCCTGGAGAATCGGATGAGTCTAATGCAATTATAGTGGTGACTAAAGTGGAAGAAGGGACAATAGAGGAGAGTGATAGATGACAAAGGAAGAAAGGTCAGAAAGATGTGACATTGCCACATTTGAAGATAGAGGAAAGGCCATAAACCAAGGAGTGGAGAAGGCAAGGGTGCAGATTTTCCTTAGGGCCTCCAAGAAGGAACAGCATTCTGTAGACCTCTCAGTTTCAAGCCATGAAGTCTGGTGAACGTCAGGGTACAAGATTACAAATCAGTATTGTTTTAGGCCTGTTAACCTTGAAAATTTGTTACAGCAATAGTAAACAAATAGAAATGGCTGGGAAAATCCCTGAGGAGTGAGGGAGGACAGGTCACATGGAGATCCCTGTTCACTCTGACCCAAGCAGTGGACAGCGAGTGTGGCCAGACGTGGACATGGCAGGAAATGGCCAGAGGATCTCCTGCCTAACTGGACTAGCAGGCCTGGCTTAGGAGAAGGAAGAGGGTTCACCATGGCTCCAGGTTCTTCTAGAGGAGGTTGAGTGAGGAGGAGAGGCAGGAAGAGCAGCAGGCTTGGGGGAAGAGGGAGTTTAGCTTTACATTACTTCGAATATGGAGTGCCTTTGAGATTTTTTAGGATGAAAGAGAATTCAATATATAGGTCTGTGGCACAGGGGAAAATTTGGAAGTGAAAAATTGGTGGTTGGAGCATGAAGAAGGGCTGAATACCCTGAGAGACAAGAAGCCACCAGAGCCAAGATCAAGGAGAAAGTTAGGGTCTCTCAGAGGACACCACAAGGGACCTCCTCAGGGGGTCTTCCACACATGTGAGCAGAGCACCACAGGAGAGCAACAGCAAGGGACATGAGGCTGCCTCAAGGGCACCAGGAAGAATTCCTGATAGAAACATCCTGTGCTTAATTTGAGTCATGGAGGAGGTGCTCAGAGAGCAGAGGGGAAGGGCCTTCCAGACAGGCAGGAGCATGAAGAGGCATGAGGCTGACAAGCCCATCATAGCAGCCTGAGGTGCTGGAGAGTGAGATGAGAGCCAAGGAGACGGACCTGTGGGGAGTGTCTTCCACCAGAACAGGGACAGAATGGAGCAGAAGAGCAGAGAGCATATCTGAAGCCTGAAATTCAGAGTCAACTGGGTGGATTTGTAGTGATATTGAAAATGAACTTGTAAAGACACAGGTCAGAGATATTTTTAGTTAGCTTCCTTGTTGCTGATGCATAAAAATAGCTGCCTGATGACTTTTTCTATTACATGATCTTGACTGTGACAGGACACTCAAAATGTCTGTAGTGATTTCAAAGAGCCAATGTCTCCTTGAACCCGAGCATTATATTACAGTCAGCATCAGGTCCTCTGGCTTTTGCAGGCATGCATTTTGGCGTGCCATGCTTTACATCCCTGCCTTTCCATACCTAGGTTTCACTCTCTTTTTAAGGCACAGCTCAAATGCCAGCCCCCTTAGAAAGCGTCTCCAGATAACCTCTCTTTGGATGAATCAGCCTGGAGCCAACATGCTCCTACCTAGCACATGGCAATTCAGGGGCAAACGTAGCAGAAACATCTTTGGGAAGGTGGATGGGGGGGCGTGCATTTCCGGGGTCAAGTGGAGAAGTCATTTTAGGGAAGCAGGCACTGTTACGGGAAACTTGGGAATTCTGGAAAAAAGGAGAGAGGAAAAAGAAGGATGCACTGGCTAGGAAACAAATTGGTATGAGAGTTCTAGAGACCCCAGAGAGCCCATTTTGCATTATGAAGTATTAGATACATACATGTATATGCCGTGTTTCTTGACATGAATTTTCTTTAGAAAAATCTGTGCAAGCCTTATCCAAGGTAGTAAATACATCTAGCAACTTAACTTCCAATGTCTCAAAGACAGGAGCTTTGACTCTTTCTTGTCGATGTGGCAGTTTTAGCAAGTCACATATAGGACTGCAGGTTGTAGACTGTGTGTGTATGAGATTTGTGCTTATTGCTGTAGTTACCACATAAAACACAGGATGCCCAGGAAACTTTACATTTCAGATGAATAACAAAAACTCCTAAATATAAGGATGTCTCAAGTATTGTACAACACATACTAAATTATTTGGTGTTCATCTGAAATTCAAATTGACTGGGCATACTGTGTTTTTATTATAAAGTTGGCAAGCTTAGATAGTTTATGAGAAGGAAGCAAATCCAGATGCAGAGTACACTGATTCCTGGTGACTTGGTGTGGCTGATTTATTTCTTTCCTTCCCTAGAGTTTTAGGATCCTTTTGTCTGACAGTACTAGAGTGTAAAGAGTTCTGCAGGCCATTCTTGGCTTTCAAGAGGAACAGTCAACATCTCTCTGTGCTGCCCAAATGTTCTTTATATTGTTTAAGTTAAATATCTAGATGCCCACCAAGTCCTTATCATTCCCACATTGGCCCTGGTGAAGGAAGGATAGCAGAGTCCCTAAGAGAACCATCTGCAAGACATGTTTGGTGCTGACCCTGTTGTCTCTCTGATCTTTCTATTTGGCTTCGGAGCTTAGAGGGCCTTCAGTCTCAGCATCCTTCTGTGCTGCTGTTCCACACTTCAGGCCATGCCAGGCTCAGCTGCTAAAGGTCATGCCATTCAGGTTGTCTTCCTCTGGGGGGGTCCCAGAGCTGACAATGAGGCATCCAATTGGTGGAGGGGACATCAAAATGTCTTTGCCATTTACCGTTTTAAATGTCCACCTTCTTTTGGAGATATATTAGCACTGGGTGTGAAATTACTGCTATGCTGCTACCTGGCATTTCACAACTTTTGACATCTGAACATTATTGGAAGTCATTTCTTTCCTCCTTACAAACTGTGTTTGGCCTCTGGTGTCTTACATTGCAGCTGAGAGCCTGCACTTTTGAGGTGGAATGACTCCGTGCATCTCATGCTCAATAGCAATTGTGTTGATATGTCAGAAAAAGTTTGCTTTTGTCCCAATTGAGCTCAATTTTCACTTATCAAAGCCAATTCATCTTTTCCCTATGCTAAATTTAATTGGTTTTCTTTCTTATTTTATATTTATGGGATTATTACTGTTGAAAGCAGAGGTTTGCATTTATCTTTATTGACTCCCACTGCATTTAATTGGGTCATCCATCCAGTTTGCCTATATCATTTTGGATGCTTCAGATTGTCAAGCGATATGAGATCTAAACCGTTGTAAAAAATTCTCCCATTAGAAACTCCAAGAATTCACATAATTGCACTGCAAACAATTCAAAATTTTTTATTTTTGTATTGTAAAATATACTAACTAAAATTAACTGCTGAATAAATTGGCAAACAAGTCCCAAGTAGAATTCTAATAAAATTATATGCAAAATGTGAACCTCCCAATTGAATTTTCAGTATCAGGTGAAAGAAAGAAGCGGACACACTGAAAGAGCTTGGCGGGGAACCCAAAGGCACTCACTCTTCCCTTGTTTACTTGTTGGAACAGCTTTTCATAAGGTATCTATCAACTGGAAATACAAATCTACCAATAGCACCTACATGGGTCATAAGGAGTAAAAACTCCTGACTATACTTTTGTCTTTAATAGATAAATTTCAATCTGAGGATTAAAAAAACCCCAATGTTTTTCTCATGACAGAAACTTTCTATCCAACATTTAAATACAAACAAAAATTATTCTAGATGGAAATTTATCCACGCACTTTTCAAATTGTTTCCATTTGTCTTCACTGTCTACTAAAGATCTCAGCCAGAGTGCATAATTAGTACTCTTGGCTGTAAAACACTGGCTCTGCCTGCAGTGGCAGGCAGGATTCTTGACTGGCCCTTTCCACTCTGCAACTCAGCGTTGCTGAGGGTCCTGGGTCAGGAAGAAGAATGCCAGGGGACATGCTGCTGTAAAAGCAGCTGTGAGCTCTGCCTTGAAGCAACAGTGTAGGGGCCATCATAGCTGGCATGAAAATATTAGAGAAAGATTTTTCAAAATCATGTTGTTAAAGTCAGTTGACAATGGCTTTCGACACGTTCTCATAGCGCTGTAAGCCGCCAGGCAGATGGACTCCTCTGTCAGCTTTGCTTGGTGTGTACTCCTCTCTTGACACGATCCTGCCAGGGGTGGAATGCGAACCCAGTGACAAGGTGAGGGTAGAGAGTTCAGTACTGAGTCCAGATGCTACTGAAATTCATCATTTCAAATTGGGATCCTTCTGGGGTCTAGGTTTTGGTCTAGTCCAGGAAGAGTGCTGTAGAAACATATTTTTGGGGTGTTGCTGAGGGATTTAGACATGTTCAGATACTCAAGGGAGCATCATCCTCTACATCTAAACATTTCATTGCTAATCAACAACCTTATGTTCGAGCCAGTAATGAGTTCAAGATATATTCCAACAAAGAGCCCATATGTAATAGGATTTCAAGAGCAGTTTTATACTTCCTCCCTTAAATTAAGGCATTGAAGTTACAGAAAAGAATTTTACTCTATAAATAGCCAGTTAGTGTCCCAAAATATTATTGCTTTTTTCTTACTAATTAGTTAAAGATGAAATAATGCTCGAACACTTCATAATCTTAAATTCACAATATTTTACTTAATTAAAATAGGTAATTTAGAAAAATAATTGGCAATTGCTAAAACCTTTAATGTTGATGAGAATTGAGCTGGAAGCATTCTTTCATCACAAATTGGTACTTAAAATATAAAGTTCTGCACACAGCTGGAAAGTGCCATCGTAATTTGGCATTTATGTTCAGTAGCTATCATTAAACCAAACAAACTGAAATTAAAGAGAAAAAAAAAGCCACTAGGTTCAGAAGAGATACTCAGGCTACATCAAAAATATAATAAATACGACTTTCTAAACATGTGTTAAGAAGTATAATGTTATGTAAACATCAATTCAAATTTTTAATATATTGATTTCATTTCATACTTCATTTTTGAAATACAATTTTGATAATATTTAAGTGCAGTTAAAATATTAAGGCTAACATGAGTTTTTTCCCTTGTACCAAAGGATACACTTCAGTGGGTCCACTCAACTTGCATTTAAGATTTTAAAAGCAAAGTCGTTTATGTGACTGAATTTATGAATCTTGACAATGACTTGAATAAAGGTGAAGAAGCAGCTGGAATAAGCAAACTGTGATTTTCACACTTTTTTTTTTATTGAGGACAAATAAAAAAAATGCCTCTCTGAAATTCCATACCACATAGCACAGACTCACACTAATTTGCAGGAACACCAAAGAAAAACACATCCTTTGGAGAGCGTATTTGTTTTGTGGGAGGCTGTCTTTTTCAGTCCTGGAACAAAGTCTGCTGAAGAGGACAAGAACATATGCAGACACCATTGTGTGTACAGCTGGGGAGGGGTAGGAGGAGGAACGCCATTCCACGCTATGGAATTTGCTATCACTTCTCTCCTTGGTAACACATGAAAAAAACAGATTTTAAACAACAGCCTAAAGAGCAAGGCATTAAAAAAAAAAAAGCACAACAAATGTTTCATTTTAGTGGAGTACAATGGTGATATTTCAGCTCTACCAAACAAGTCTTTAAAATAAAAGTTCTTTATATTCTTTTGCAAATAAAAGCACAAAATATTTATCAAGTCTCAGTCATGTTAAAACAAATGGAGCATTTTTTTTAGTTTTCATTTTTGTTTGAGGAGAAGCTAAAAAAAATTCACATGTTAAGATTCTTTACCAGAAGCAATGTTTAAATCTTAAGAAAGAGATTTATTTTAAAAAATTATTGTTTTAAGGAAAGATCAGACAATAGCTTTCAAAGTTTCAGGGCAGAACAAATATCTCACATGAATAGTGATATAACCCAACAGTGATTAAAATTCAGCACAAGAATCATGGTCTCTGTCCAAGATTTTCATTCAACATATAATTTTAAAAATTTAATTCGGCTGCTGTTTATTTGCCAGCTACTGTTTCATTCACCAGACTATAGAATTCCCAGGGAGATGAATCCAGATTCCAGTAGTCAAGAAGGTACTGCCACGCAGGAGAAACGACAACGTGTCATTAAGAGTACTTGGTGGAAATCAGCATTTAAGTGTTAGTAGGAACACAGAGGGAGCAAATCATTCTTCTACTTTCACCTTGTTTTGAGCTGAGAAGAGGGCAGGTTGAATGGACTATGAAATGATTCCTGAACAAGGTAATATTGAATGGACCTTGATATCTAGCTGGTAGGGGACAGAAAGGAGGACATTCCTGGCATGGAAGACAAGGAAACTGAGGTACAGTAGTGTGAAGAACGAGGGTTGTCCAGTGGGACACAGGCCAGGCAGTGAAAGAGCAATAAACATAGAGGGAAAGTCTGCAAAGAGGAACTGAATCTGGACGGAGAGGTGACCCCCAGTCTCCCTGAGGCTCTGGTAGTGATGACGAGCAGCACCTACTGTCTCAGAGCAGAATCTTGCAAACACACCTCCTGCTGAGGGTCAAAGCCCAGAACAACCTCATGAGGTAGCTACTGTCACCTCTGCTTATAGACAAACATGTCCAGTCTTACAAGGCAGTGGTAGGCTGGCCTAGGAGATTGAAGCAGGATCACCTCAGGGAAACAGAGCAACAGGTGGGAACAGTGTGGGTGGTAGAGGTGACTCTGGAGAGATGGCAGGGCAAACGCACAAATTTGCAACTTAAAGTCTGGTAACCAGTGAGAAGGAAAGTCCTTGGGAGGAAGGAGGCACAGAAATCCTTGAGTTTGCTAGAGAAATTGGAATGAGACTTTCTGGTGACCCCAAGCAAATAGAAGCCCAGGTACAAAGGAGGTTGGCAAGTGGGCATCAGGCCAGGAGGGTGCAGGACAAAGCCTCCTTGGGGGAAGGGACACATCCCCACCTCAGGAGGAGTCTGGCTGTGGTTGAGGATGGAAAGGCCTGAGGGAAAAATGGAGGATGGTCATTTCTGGGGTCAGTCAGGTAATGGTGACAGAAGAGAAGGAGCCCAGGGAAAGGACCAAGTTCATGGGGTAGGGAAAGGAAAGAAACTGAGAACAGGGAACTAAGAGGCCACTGGCGTGTTGATGGGAGAATTTCAGGAAAAGTTTAGCTCTATAGACTGAAGAATGGGTGGAAAATAAGAAGAATGAAGTTTTCTAAGGCTGTGTTTTCTAGTTTTCCAGGAAGGAAGGTGAGACACATGAACACAAAAGACCTTTTGCATTACTTTAAAATGTTAGAAGGAAACATAAACAAGGAATGGGGAAGGACCAGACTGTTGGAAGGAGAGGGAAGGGATGAGAGAGCATTGTAGGAGGTGACCTGGGAAAGGGCTCCAGGCTCCTCACAGGGCCACCGAGCCTCTGCAGGAAGTGTGTACTGCTTCAGATGCAGAAGGAGGGAGGCAAGAAAGGACAAGAACATGGAGACCCACCTGGGATGGAGAAAGACCTGACCAGGAACTTTCAGGGAAGGGGAAAGAAAGCATGCAGGGCCTGGAAGATGCTGAAAATCACTTCTTCCTCACAGAGCCACCAGCAGTTACAGTTTTCTCCAGCAGCACTTGGTAGTTTTCAGTAGGACAGCAGGGACAATTTTTCCTGCCATAGATTTTTTTTTCACGTAACATTTGCTTGCTTCTACATGAATTCCATGTGTGGATCACCAGTTGGTTGTATAGCAGCCAGCTGTGGTTTGGTGCCAATGTAATGTATCAGTGGAATCTCTATTACAATGCATAGACAGGCAAAAATCAATGAAGAATAGAATATTTTCAGTATTAGC
This sequence comes from Dasyprocta punctata, assembly GCA_004363535.1. Classification (NCBI taxonomy): domain Eukaryota; kingdom Metazoa; phylum Chordata; class Mammalia; order Rodentia; family Dasyproctidae; genus Dasyprocta; species Dasyprocta punctata. Next base: position 93,402 of record RJWM01000320.1, read on the forward strand.
AACTGCCTAGAGTTCTGTGGGTATGTGGGCTCTTGTGTTCCCTCTCAAGCACAGATAACATGCAAGGACTGAAGCCAGATGGAAAAGAAAAGAATTGGAGAGTAATTGCCACTGCGCAAAAGAAAAGCTGTGTTACTGGAGTTTATTTTCCATATTCTGAGTGTCTTACTGTAGTTAAATGTTGGATATGCTGCTGCTTAAATCTTAAGGGGAATGTGTGAATTTGAGTGCTATTACCTTATTCTTCCAAAAGCAAAAACAAAAACACACTATGCTTCAAAGAGAAGGGTAATGGGCTTGTACACAGTTCTGCCACCAGAAAGAAATGTTTCTTGTGTGCGATGCTAGCTAGCTCATGATGGCCTGATTTGACCTGAACACATTATACCATGCTCTAGGATCACACTTTTCAATTAAAGTTTGCATTCAATTTGTGTCTTCATATATACAATTTAAATGAATAATATAATGAGGTAAAATTTAAAATGTCCATAAGTGCATAATATATGACAGGCACTGTTCTAAGCACACTGGAAAGGAACAAAGATGATTAACATGAAAAACTGCCCTCTGAGTGCTGCCTTTGAAGGTCTACAGGCACTCCAACATTCAGGTTGCCAATGTGAGGCATTAAAAAGAGGGGAAAAAAGGTCTGGTAAAATAACCCTCCTTCACACTATGATGGTCTATAGTTTAGAACAAATTTCTCAGAGGCTTGCAGATAGACTGTAGATACTGGACATTCTTTATTCCCAAGAGTAGGCTTCCTGCTTGATTTCCAGTTTTCAATGGCATCAACCAAACAACAAATATTAACCAAATCTCTACCATGTAGGAGACATTATATTGCCACCATGGGAGATAGAAGGATGTGTAAAGCACTTACCAGGCAGGCAGTACATACATTTTCAAGGAAAACGTTAGTCTGTTTCTACTTTGGCTGTTAAAGAAAGGCCCTAGAGAGAAAGTAGGGTGTCATTGGGTCTTGAAGGGCACATGGAGCTTTATTGGCAGAGTAGAACACTTTGGACCATTTCAGATGGGGCAATGGCTTTTTTGAGGCTGGAAACTTTGGGACACATTCAGGAGGAGTGAACACACCAGTGTTCCAGAGCATAAATTTCATGTGAGAGAAAAATCTAGGGAAATAAAATTCAAATTATATTATGAAAGGCTTTCATTGACAGCTAAATATTTTCTATTTCTTCCTGAAAGGCAATTAATATCCAGTGATGATTTGGTAGAAGAAATACAATAAAAGTTGAGCTTTTTTTTCCTTCTGAAGAGTAGCTGTCCTAGACGTAAGAGGTAGACATGATAGCAAGATGGGTTGTAGAGGTTCAGAGAAAATGACATAGTAGAAATAGGAAGAAGAACTGCCATATGATCACTGCAAGACTGAAGATGTTGGCATAGAAACCTAATCCTTCTCAGTCTCAATTTACTCATCTTAAAGTGGGGATGACCCTGCCTGTGAGACTGTCATTGAGGTTTACAGAAATGAGAAAAATGTGGTAAAAACAAATATACTAATATCATCCTAAAGAAGTGCAACCCTTTTGTTTTCTATATATAAGAAATAAATATACAAGTGTGTTTATGATATGTTTGGCAATTTTCACACTTATGATGCTCACATGCCTTCCTTTTACTTGAGTCTTAAACACTCATAATTGTATACATTAAGTTGTATTGAACATAGTACACTGAGGCTAGTATGTTATCATAGATTGGTCAGACAAGGACACTAAACTGCAGGCTAAGGTAGGAAGGCGAGACATTCTCTAGTGTCTGTCATGAAAGTTAAGACTGATAAATCTCATGAGGGATATCCGGGTCACTAGAAAGGATGTTCAAAAGAGAATTAGTTCTGTTCCTTGGGCTGACAGGCTGAAAAAGGGATGAACAATGTAGGAGCATGGGGAAAAGAGAGTTAATCGGCTCCCATATGCTGCAGCTTGACCGTGTGCAAGGTGGCATAATATTGTCTGCATTTGCAGAGGAATATTGTGAAAATGAATGGGATATTATCTCCAAAACAATTAAGAGATGTTTGGACAAAAGCCACAGTGAGAAAAATTCAAGTATTTCATTTCTGAAAGACATTTAAAAACATGTTTAGTTTGTAAGGAAAAATACAAGAACAGATTGGACTTCAAAGATGTTATCAGATCCTTTGTGGAATAAGGTTGAATACTCCATGTAAACAGAAGCCATTCAGAATTACTATTATGAAAAATGAAGAGAGAGAGGAGAAAGAGAGAGAAATGGGAGGCAGCTATTTGGTTTACCTGGGCAAAAAGAGAAGGCCATTCAACATGTTGGGACAAAAACATGACATACATTCTCAAGATTATCTAAAAAAAAATGTAGAGGATTTCTTTTCCTTTAGACAATATGTTACACATATGGCACGTCTCTTAGCTTGATAAACATCTACAAGTAGATAACTTTGAGACAGATGGTAGTTTCATGACTTTGTCTTATTAATCTGTATGATATTAGACTGAATAATTCCCAATTTAGATGATCAACTTGATTACTGTTTTGGAAGTCAACAGAAGGCGTCTGGCTGGGTAAGAGACCATGAGCGAAAAGTGTCCGAACTGCTATTTGCTTGTAACTATTTGCTGTGGTCAGGAAATTGTGGTAAAGGCCAAATCTTGGGATTTCAAAAATGGAGGCAAGACCAAGATGATGTCTTTTGGTTGTTAGTAGGTGCCACACACAGAGGTTTGTGAAAGAAAGGAGAAGACAACCTTGAGAATGATGATCTGGTGCATAATGCTTAGGCCACAGGAATGTCAAAGAGCAAGGTCATGTTGAGAGTTGGAAGAGCTAAGCAGAAGGAGAAAGATGTAGTGAAGTTTGTAACTTTCAAGATTTCACCTCCAGACTTGACCCACACTGCAGAAGAACATCCTGAAGGGAGACAGCAGCTGCCCTCTCATCCTCCCCTGCAGGCTCCTCCTCCTCCCCCTTCTCCAGTAGGTGTCAGTGTCTGCCGTACTCAGCACCCAAGGCCAGGCCACAACTTTGTTAAGTAGATGAGTAACAATCAACAGAAAATCAAGTAGGGGAAAGATCAATAACCAAGCTTACCATGCTATTTGTCCCAGACAATTTCTTCCTACATCTCTCATACACACATTTCAATGTTCCTTGGAAACCCAGATTTGGCAGGCAAGTCAAAGCAGGGTCTCCACCTCAGTGCCACAGACATTTCATATCTTTTATTATAGGGCAGTCTTGTGCTTTGTAGGATGATCAATAAGTTCCCTATCTCTCGCTGACTATGTGTCAGTACTGCTCTCCTACCCTCATTGTTTGCAATCAAAACTGTCTCCAGACATTGTCAAATATGCCTTGGGAGGGAAAGTCATCCCAAGTTGAAAACCAGTGCACTAGTTAGGACAGGAAAAGGTGGCTTAATGATTGCTAAGAGTTATTGCCACTCCTGACCCTTGGGGGAGAGTGACAATTGTATTTATATTTGATGAAGGATGGAACCAAAAAATGGGAGACTATGTGGCCAAGATTTGTTCCACAAAAGCAACAGTAAATGCTAATTAGCTCCTGGTATCATAAGAAATTCTAATTTTAGCCCCCAAATCATTTTCATTTATATTGTTTCATTTAATTCCCATTATACTTGGAAAACTTTGAAATCTCTAGTTTGTAAATGAGAAAATCTAGCCCTGGAGAAGCTGAGTGATTTGTCTAAGACTTAAGAGTTAACTAGAAAGAGATTCAGACCACTATCAAATCCAAGTCTTCAGGCTGCAGAGTTGGACCTCTTTTTACGAACTGTCTCTGATGGGAGGTGAGGAAGGACCAGTGATCCCTCTAAGAACCAATGAGATGTGTCATTGATAGCAGTAAAATCCAGAGCTGAAATAGGAGCATCAATTACCTTTTACTTGCAGAGGGGAGGTGCAACCCTCCCTCTGGAGGGCTCCCCAGACTCTGCATCTTCTTTGGTCTTATTTTGAAAAAGATGCTTTGCACACCTAACTCCTCTAGATTTTAACCTGGATCTGCTGCTATTGCCTTAAGTTCACTAAACCAATAGGGTGTAGAGAGAAAAATACTTAGATCTATTTTTACTTTAAAAATATTTTTCTATTTTAATTTTTAACATCATCCTTTAAAACATTTTTATTTTTCTGCTTTTATTATACAAATGTTGGTATAGTTATATATTGCTATTACATATTATATACACACATACTTACATGTTGTGTGTGTGTCTTGGTTTTTCATACATATTTTTAAAACTGATTGAGTGCATAGTCACCCAAAAACTTTTACAACTTTTCTGAAAACATTGTACAATTACTAACACTGCCCACTCAGAAACATCAGTCAAATCAAATGCAACCGGTCATAACTGACTTCATAACCTTTCCTCCTCTTCTCCTCTGGGAATATCTTTGCTCCATATTCCCCACCCATCCAAGAGCCCCAGCCCTGACACTGGGAGTGGAGTCTCCTTCCCTCACCTCCCACATTTGAAGCCACCCAGCCTATTTCTTTCCTTCTACCTCCCAAACCAGAGCCTTTGTTCAGAGTGGCCCACTGTGGACCAGCACCAACCAGCAGCCTCCCATTCTTTCTCTACAGCTCAGTCCAAATTATTTCCCCGAAAAGTAAAAACCATCTGGTTACTCCCAGACTACTGAAGTCTTCTCAGTGCCTGACCAGTACTCCCAGAAAGAGGCCTGGGGCTTATGGGTCTCCTGACTCTTTGACCTCTCCTGGACCTACACTCTGCTGTGGCCAAAGCGTGGTCACTGTGGAGCAGCCCCCTCTCCCCCTGTCCGAGCCTACACTGTCCTCACTTCTTGTCGCCTTTAGTCTGGAACTCAGCAGGCTGCACAGGTCTTCCAGGTTTGCCATGCCCAGAGTCAAGCCTGTCCCACATCTGTTTGTAGGTCTCCCAGGCAGTAGAAAACATAGCACAGAGTGTTCTCTGCAGCCTTCACCCAGCTTCCTCTAATGAGGACATTCTACACATTGATCTTTGGTAAAACTAAAACACCAGCACTGATACCTTACTACTCAGACTTGATTTGGATTTCACCAAGTTTTTCCACTAGTGTCTTCTTTTCATTCCTGAATTCCCCCAGGATATTGCACCTATAGTCTCCTTTGTTCTAGGACAGACTCTTAATCTTTTGTTTTTCATGATTTTAATAGATTTGGGGTTGAGTTTTTATGGGAACAATAGTACAAGGGGAAGTGCCCTTCTTAAAACAGTATATTGGGGCTATTAAATGTGCACTACATTTAATATCTATTTCAAGGATGGCTATATTTATTTGTGTTTTTTTCTTGGAATAGATCATGTAGGATTTTTGCATGCATGTGCACAGATAATCCTGCTGTATTATTTTCTCTTTTTTTTGTTATCATCTTCAAGTTTTGCTAAAAGTATTATCCTATCTTCATTGGTTTCTATTTTTTAAGTTTTGTCAAATAGTTTGTAGGAGGCAAAGGTATAATTTTGAAGATTTGGAGAAAATTGACTGCAAAATGACTTAGCGATTTTGTTTCTTCTTACATGGGTAGCTTTTGATTTCTTATTCCCTTTCTTTAATTGGCTTATTTAAGTTTCCTTTTCTTCAATAATTTTGATAATTTATATTTTTTAATAGATTGTTTCTTTAAGCTAAATTTCAGATCCATTAGCATTAACTTGTTTCTGACAAAGCAGCCGTTAAACTACATTTTTCATTATTATTGTTTATTTGTGTTTTTTTTTCCTATGCTCAGTATTGTCCTTTTATTATTCATTTCACAGAACTAGGTTTGGTTTACAGATTCTGTACTGCTTCTTCAATATCCATTTCAGTAATTTTTGCTCTTCTTTTTACTTCACTGTGTCCATTTTTGTTGTGTTTTTTCTGCAGCTGAATCTTTAGTCAGTTTATATTTTTCAATCTACATCCTTAGCTTATGAATTCATTTGACAACATACTTTTTTAGTTATATTATACCTAGAAAAGGTCGTGTGAGTAGTATAACTTCTTTGAAATGTGACCTCTTTTGGTCAATTTCATAAGTATTTGATAAGTGTAGAAAAAGATGTCTTTGTTGGATTCAGAGTCCTGTTATGTGAAAACTCACCCATTAATTTTGTTGCTTAAAATCTTGTATGGCTTCAGTGGAGGTGTTTTTTTTTTTTTTTTTTTTTGTACTGGGGATCAAACTCATGACCTTATACTTGCCAGGCAGACAGTTACACCACTGAGCTAAATCTCCAGCTGGCTTTAGGGGATTTTATGTGGCTGTTTGATATATTATTTGTTAAAATTATCATCTTCCACTTCAAGAATTTGTCAAATTTTCTTATAATTCCATTAATCTTTGCTTTAAGTATTTTAAATTCTTCCATTAGCACAATACAAAATCATGAGTTTTATATCATTTTGGTGTATTTGTTTTTTCTTAACATGACATCATTTTATTCTCTACTAATGGTTTTTTGGGACCAAAATTGCAACATAAATTTTCTTTTGCTTAGTATTTGACTAGTGGATTTATTTTTCATCCTCTTTTTCTCCTTCAGATCTTTCATTATGGTTTTATGTATGGAAAATTCAAAATAATTAAATATTTTTATCTTTTTCTAAATTAAGCAAAACTTTAGCTGTTAAAAATGCTTCTAATGTAACATTGTCATCTTGCGAATTAGTCTGATTTTTTAAAAAGTGCATTAAACACACGCCTTTAATTCCAGCACTCGGGAGGCTGAGGCAGGAGGATAGTTGTGAGTTCGAGACCAGCCTGGGCTACAAAGTGAGTTCAAGGCCAGCCTGAACTGCATAGTGAGACCCTGTCTCAAAAACTGGGACCAGGTATTTAGCTCAGTGGTGTAAGTGTCTGCCTGGCAGGCACGAGGTTGTGAGTTCAATCTCTGGTTCAAAAAAAAAAAAAAGCATTAAAAACAAGCAGTAGTTAATTAATTTTACAGATATGTTATCAATTCTGAGACATACTGTTATTTCTGGTATATAAGGTTTAACTTTGGGTTGCTTCTTCTTGCTGGTATACTGGCTTTGACAGTAATTTTACTAAGAGTTAAGTAGAGTTGGCAAACAATCTTTGCATGTCTGAAATTGTCTTTATTTTACTCTCATTCTTGAGTGATATCTTAGCCGTGTATAAAATTTTAAGTAGTCAGTTTACTCTTTGTCAGCATTCATGAGGTACCATACATTCTCCTGTATCTCTGGGGCTGATAATTCCATTGTCAAGTGCACTATTTCTATTTGGTTGACTGTGTTCTCTCTAGCCAACCTAAATAATATTTACTTCTTAAAAATGTTTTCCAATATTGTCATCATAATACTGAGATATAATTTGCATATTTATTCTTTCTCAATTGGAGGCAGATTTTCTACCAGAAGGCCAGCTTACTTACCTCTCTTTTAATAACCTAGTTTAAAGCTTATCCTTTTTATGCAGCTTCTCTTCCTTTAAACCTGAATTTATACTTTGTACTCCTTCATGTCCACCTGTACTTATCTCAGCATTTCTATACTTTATTAAAGTATAATTTCTTTTTTTAAATTTTTATGGGGTTATTCTGTGTATTTCTTTGAACACCCAGAATATATTTATTTTAGTCTCTCTCACACTTATACATATTTAGTTTAATCCAAAATGAATATATATTTCAAATTTTTATATGTTGGCTGTCTTTTTAACCATTTGATTTCTTCATGGGTTGTGTCATTTTTATTTGTAGGCTTATTCTACACAGAAGTGTTTTCTTTCCCATTTCTCTTAGGATTTCTCAATCTGTACCTTCTCTTCTGCCTTGTATTTAGGTGTTTGCATCTCCTCAACTCCTAAAGCCCTCAGTCCAGCCCCAGATAGCACCTGGCAACAGACTTTTGTTTTTATTTATGTGTTTCCAGTTGAAGACCCCATTCTCATCTTGTACTGTGAGCACCAAGTCAGTCCTGATGCTCCATCCTCTGGGGAAGCTCTTCTCCCCCTTGCCCCACAGTAGCTAGGCTCTCGACTCTATTGCCTGCTATTTACATGGGCTCTTGGGAGATCTGTGACTTCAGGTCTACTCACTACCAACTATTTCTTCTGTTTCTGGTCTAAGGAGATAAGATGTTAATCTCTTTTTTGAACCCAGACTGAGTTCCTTGGAGTCTCTCTCTTTATGGTTTATGCATCACTGCTCTGTGTTCAGTTCATAGCATTAATCTGTGTGCAGTAGGTTTCAGTGTACAGAACCATTATGATAAGAGTTGACAAAGCATCTTTTTGAGACCTGTAATGATAACCCTCAAAAAGAGTGATTAGCCTGCCTGGGAAAAATTTTAAGGAGGAGATGAGCAATTGAGCTGGTCTTGGCAGGATGGATAGTATTTGGATTGGCAAAGAGATAGGATGAAAGTCTTGCAGACAGGAGTAACAGACAGGAAAGCCACAAAGGGGGAAACTAGGAGACCAAACTTTAGGAGCACTCAGCAAACAAATCTGGTTGAAAGAGAAGCCTATACAGAAAATGATAGAAGTCAAAATTGGGAAAATTGTTTAGGACAAGGTAATGCACAGGTTTGATTTCCAGATTAAGGGATTTTTTCACTGAAAATAATAGAAAAGAACTAAAAATTCTGTATATAGAAACAGAACAAATTGTTACTGCTTATCGAAGGCTTATTACTTCGTCAGTTGTGCAGAGTGCTTACATAAATTGTCTCATCTGAGCTTCAAGAAATTCTATGAAATAGATACTATAATTATATTCACTTGAGAAATAAAATAATTGAATTTAAAGAGGTTAAACAATTCTGAAATCACATAGGAGAACTCAACTAATGATCAAAAAGGTATCAGGTCCTAATACCCAGAATCTGTAAATGTCACCTTACTAGGAAATGCGGACTTGGTAAATGTAATGGAATTAATGATTGTGACACAGGGAGATTATCTTGTACTACCTCAGTGGGCCTTAAATCAAGTCCTAACTGTCTTTGTGAGAGAGGCAGGGGACATGTGACATACACCAAAGGCAGAGAGACAAGGTGAACCTGCAAGCAGAGACTGGAGTGGCAAGGCTGTAAGCAAAGGACCGGGTAAAGCAGCCTAAAGCTGGAAGAGGCAAAGCACGGAATCTCCCCGAGAGCTTTGGAGAGGTGCATGGCCCTTGAGACAGTTGGATTTCAGTGCTGGAAAGCTGAAGTTGAGCTTCTGGCCACCAGAGCTGTGAAAACATATAGTCTCATATTTCAAGCCACCCACTTTACGGTCATTTTTTTGTGGGAAACATATATGGGCCTCAAAAGACAGAGTGATGATGGGCCATTTGACAATAGACTTCGTTCTGACCGTTAGTCTAGAAAAAACTACTGATTTTGGATAATTATTTTAGAAATGAGGTGCGGAAATGAACAAAACTAGGCAAAGCAAGTGCAACAAGAATTTAGGAGACTAAGATAAGTTACCCAAGAAAAATTAATATACTTCCAATATACCTGAATCGTAATTAGTATTTCAGCAAAGCTTTTGTTCAGTAGTACAGTTAATAGGTGGGAATAGAGATGTAGTTAATTTCCTTCCTAGGAGATGGACTGAATAACAATTTAAATTATCCATGTTGGATGAATGTTTGTCCATGGCAGTAAACGAATCATTTTTCCTTTCTTTTTCAGGAGGCCAGCCATGAACCTTTTGGTTTTTAAGTCACAAGAACTTCCAAGCTGAGGTGTTCAACAAGATAATAATGACATTGCTTTATAAGTCAGGTGAAAACCATGCATAGTTTGTGATGTGTGATTGTACAACATAACTGTCAATTTGATAATGGCATGAGATTTGGAGTGTGGTGTGCTGACATCCTTCTGGATGTGTTCTGTCCAGACTCTGCAGCCACTCTGACATACGCCCTCTGGCAGGTTTTGTGGCAGACATTTCTGGGTCCTGAGACTAGGAATGACTTCTTTAGCAGAGATGTGGTTTCCTCATCTGAAAAATGGCAAAGTGCCATGCCTCTTGTAGGGTAAACACAAGAATGTTTGTATAGAATCTGCTTGGGGCCTGGATTTGAGCCCAGACTCTGTCACTTGCTAGCCAGATGACCCTGAGAAGTTCTCTGCCAGTAAAGTGTGTTCCTGTCTCTTCAGGCTGTAAGAAGTCAACAAATCTCAGGTGCACAGCATCTGGAACTTGCTATACACTTTAGAAATACTAGCACTTATCGTGTGGTTGGGGCAGTCAAACAGCAGAGTTGGTGCACGAGTGAGATCTCTGTTTCCAGGATGACTGCAGGCTTTCTTGGGAGCCAGAATGATCAGGGAGAATGGAGCAAAAGGATCTGAGAGCTATCTGTGCTTAGAAGGGTCAGCTCTGTATCTGTCCATGTGACTCTTAAGGCTGCCCTTTGAATGAATGGTTTTCTCCCTGAGGATTTTGATGAGTTAATACATTGCTGTCTTGGACTCAGATCAAATCTTTATTGTGTTTAAAATTCTGGAGGAATAAAATGATGCTGAGGACTGGCAAGCAAACAATAAAGCAAAACAAGAAGGTACATTGTTTGGAATATATTCAAAAGGGGAAAATATATTATGGTCAATGCACACATTGTAGGTCACAGATAATGATGAAATTTAAATTCATCTCCAAAGTCTATGTGGCATTGTAAAGGATGGGTAGACTTACAAATAAGGCATAAACAGAGCTCATTACACCACTGGAATTTCAGACATGGATGGCAACAGTGTGGGTTTCTCCAGACAAATCTATTTCAAAATATTGCTGGTTTCAAAACTATCACAAAATCTCTTTGCTTATAGTTCAAGTAAGAAATGTATTTGGAAACAACACTGTTAACTAAAGTTTAAACTTTGCATTTTTGAAACAGTAATGCAACCAAAATCCTTATATTTGAGGAATCTGATAGTTGCAACCCAGAATCTTCTTGTGCTGCTGATATATTTACATTTCTTATCTAGTCAAGATATTTTAATTCATTTCATATGATTCTCTTTTTAAAAAGTATTTAGTTGAATAAATTATTCAAAATCAAGGGTATAAGTTGGCATAAAATTCATTTTGAAATAGTTCATTTAGTAATTCCCACATTGGCAAAAAGTCAAGGTGTAGTACAATTTCAGTTTTAACTATGAATAAATTTGAGAAATTATGCTATAGAAGAAATTAAGGACTACATTAAACAGCAAAAGTGTATTTGAAAAGTGAACGATGAAGTGAACAAAAACTGTGAAAATCTTTGTGGGAAAAATATGTGAGTGAAGTACAAAAACACCTAAATTAACAGAGATATGCAATTTGTTTATGAATGGTAAAATTCATCACTTAAAATGTTGATTTTTCACAAATTAATTTATGATTCAGAGCAATTCCAAAAAATAATTCCAGCAAATTGTTCATGGATTCAGATAAGCTGATTCTCAGTTTCAAATAGAAGCACAAGGGGTCAAGAAAAGTCTAGATAATTTTGAGGAGAGTGAAGGGATTAAGTACTATTAATGGTTTAAACAAGAGAAGCAGGGAGTATGCATATGCCTAGCTAAGGGGAAACTTCAGATGAGAGAGGCAAGTCAGTGGATGAAGGATGGCGTGGTCAATAACCAGTGTAGGGACAATTATATTACTGTGTCAGGGAGTAGACAGTTGTCTTAACCAAGGTGTTAAGTCATAAAATCACAAATACTTGATTGTATTAGAACTATCTTACTTTTACAAAAACCCCATGAATAGCAATGAAAATGAAACACTGAAGTCTGAATCACATGTAACCAAGTGGTAGTATTCATAATGAATAAAACATAACAAATTGATGAGAAATAGATGAATAACCTAATGGAAACAAGAGCAAAATATTTCAGTAGGAAATTCATAGAAGAGAAATATGAATAATATAAGTAGAAGTTCTCAGTTTCAGAAGTCATTTAGGGAAATGTATATTGAAAGATACCATAATCTTATGCCCACTTGTTTAGAAAAAATGTTACAGTACTTGACATTTCTGGGTATCAGCTAGCAAAAGGAGGAATCTGTGTTTGGATGTGAACTGCAGGGACAGTGACAATGTGTAGAAAAATTAAAGGTGTGCTGTACATTAAATTAAAGGTGTGCAACACAACATTCTACTTCTAGGTATAATCCTTAGACAGCTATAGTCCATATATATCAAGAGAAATGTAAATTTTCCGAATTATTTGTTTGCAATAAAAATTAAAAGCATTTTAAATGACAATGAAATGGATAAATTGGGGTGAATTTATGCAATACATAAGTACACTCTTCAGTATTTAAAATTAATTGACTAGAATTACATGCAATAATATAAGTGTAAAATAATAACCCATAAGGAAACATGTTGAGGAATGATATAAATAGTATTATTCTATTACATATAAAATATGAAGATGTGAAAAATGTACATATAATTACAGACATATATATTGATACCAGGAAAAGCATGCATTAAATGATAAGTAATGATTCAGGAACACATTACTTTTGAGGAGGGAACAGGGGTAACATAATTAGAAGGATTTTCAGGGGATATCAGTGTTATATGAAGGTTTTTTTTTTCCCCTTAAGAATCTCACAAAATAAATATAAAAAACTGTCAAGGTTTGATAAAATCAGTTGGTAGGTACATAAGTATTTGTGTATCAGTTTCTATGTTTTTCTGAATGCTTGAAATATTTAAAAGTATGTATTAATTTGTTATCATTATTGGTTAGCTACATAATAGGAAAAAGATGCCATAATGTAATTCCAGCCCCCCCAGTTTAGATTTTCTGAAATTAGGATGTACCTTATAATCAAGGTGCACGTTAGCAAAGTATTCATTCCCTTCGAAGGCCATTATAAAAACAATGGTATGTCCTCTAATTCTTGATGTTTAGACTTTTAGTGTTGGTCTGTGTTGTCTGTGGTCTATATGTGTGTGCTTATTAGCATAAGGAATGCCTTTATGAATTAGGTATTTGACTGCAGTAAGTTATCGATTCCTGTTCCCCAAAGCAATGGGGGAGAATCTCCTTATGTGACTGTAAAGCTTCATGTGGCCTACATGCAGGAGTTCTCAGGCCTTGCATTAATGCTCGACTATCATCATTCTGGAACACATAATCACTCGATCTTTGAATGTGTATTCTGAAATTGAAGAGCTAGGACAATGGAGCATTTCATAAGCAGAGGAGACGGGCACAAAGGTGCATCCTTTGCCTTTCCTTGTTGGCCAGTCTCACAGCATGCTCATGAGACCCCACAGAATTCCGGTGAACCTGGACGGGTGAGGGTGAAGGAAAGTGTGTTACATCTATTACTGAATAAGCAGAGACACAGATAGCCCTAAGAGGCCAAATGTTCTATTTGAAACAGAACTGCTTTTGAATGCAGAGAGATGACAATGGTGTTCTAAGAAACACAAGCGATCAATGAATTCTACATCCCCTTTCTTACTACTGTGCCTTTTTGTGTCGCCAGCAATTGCAGCTGAAAATGATGTCATAAAATGACAGGAAAAGAGGGCGGTCAACTAAAGGTTTCTTTTCCTTTCAGTTCTGCCTTACTCATCAGTATCAAAGTCAGTTGGTTGTGTGAAACCAGGAAGTGAAAAACAGTCCCACTAGTTCTGTGTAGCATTTCCACAGTCTTGAAAGACTAAAATGCATGTGAGTATATGAACTATGAAATACAAATTGTGTCATTCCACATATGTGTTAGATGGTTTTATTCTTTCATTTAAAACTGGGATCGTACAATATAAAAATGAATGATAATTTTCATGCTAATTGTTTAAAATTTTGATTTTTCTTTATTAAAAATGCAATGAAATAGCAAATAAAAGACATCATGACAAACTGGGAGATCATAGAAAAAAAGAAAATTAGAAGAACTTTTTTCTTGCTCTTGGAATAAGAGGTCTCATGTTTTCATCGTGCACTGGATTCCACAAATTTTGTAGTAAACTTACACTACAGGAAAGATACACAGCATCTTCTATGTAGTAAGATACAGAGAGGTATGAGAAGAAATTTGTCTCCCACCAGCAGAAGAAAAGAGAAGAATGACTTAGGGTAATAAGCTCCTCTCTGGGCTGTTCTACTAACATATTCCCCACAAATGGTTTACTTTTGCTCTAGGAAAAAACAAGACAACAGACTCTTCTTATCTTCCATCATGAGCACATATTGATTGTTGCAGGATCTGGTAGCTATTCAAATTCATTTCCTTCAGTTCTTGAGTGTTCCTTCAGTTCTTGAGTGTTCAAATAGACTACATTGCCCAGAATTTTGAGTAGCGAGGTGTGGTCTGTGACTGAGTTTTAGCCAGTGAGTGGAAGTGTCAGTGACATATGACCCTTCCACATCGGGCCTGTTTAAACCTCCTGTGTAGCTTGCACCATAAACTAGAATTCTGAATCACTCTTCCTTTTTTTTTTTTTTTTTTTTGCGGCACCGGGAATTGAACTCACAACCTCACGCCTGCCAGGGCAGGCGCTTAAGCCACTGAGCCAAACTCCCAGCCCTGATTTTCTGAGGCAGGGTCGCACTGTGTAGCTCAGGCCAGCCTTGCACTCGCGTGGGAGCCCAAGCCCGCCTCGAACTCACAACGCTCCGCCTACCTCAGCCTCCAAGCGCTGGGATTAAAGGCGTGCGCCACCACGCCCGGCTTGAATCACTCTTCCTAATTCTCATTATCTTTCTTCTTCACTAGTCCTAGGGAACTTTGTAAATGATATTTTTCCTAGCATACACCCAATTGATGCTAATTGAAGTTCGTTTGGAGGTGAAATAAAGCTTTTGTTTCCAATTCCAAGAATCAAAATTGATATTAAACACAATTAAGAGTTATTTAGGTATTTTTCTTCTGGGTTTGATAAACACTGTTAGGAACCCAGAAGTGACTCATTAGCTCCTGCCAAGGTAATGTTGCAGCAGGTACTGTGGGAAGTCTTCAATTCTCCTCTGCTGACCCCTTTCTTGTAACTGTCACGGTTGCCATTTCTGGTCTCTAAGCAGAACTACTGTCAGCTTCACTGGGTTCAGACAAGGCTGTGTCAGCCCCAAGACACATGCAGGCTTCTTAAAGGTTCTGAAAAGTAATATGGCAAGAATAACATTCTGGCTGTTTCATTTTAAATAGAAGTTGGGTATCGAAAGGGAAATTTGCTCTCATTTACTTTGTAAGTAATGATTCTTGATATTCAGATTCTTCATTTTTCCTTTGCAAGAGATCATTTTATTGTTCGAAGACTGGAAAGGTTGTTCTATTGCTTGAATAAGCAATTGATTAAATTTATTGATGAGTGTAGTCACAGGCATGCTTTTATAATAGCAATTTTTTATAAAATATACATTTATTAGATTTCTAGAAACTAGCATAAATAAAGGTAGCCAAACGTGTAGAAGTAAATTAAACATTTTTTCATCTTAAATAAAATAAACCTTATTTTCAAATCCATATAGATTTAACTTTATTGGAATATTAAAAATTAATATACAGTAGATTAATATTATAATGTAATACATCATTTATATTCAACCAGGCAATTCAAATTATGTCCTTCTGAAATAACACTGCATGCAGTGAAAGATGCATGTAAATAGCTAGACAGCAATCTAAACATGAACATTGTTCTTTGTATCTATTTTTTTAAAAATATAACCAAGACAACACACTAAATGAATAAAGTAAAACAAGTGCTTATTGAGCACATACTATGAGCAAGGTACTATGCTGGGGTTATGCAAGGAAGTGACAGGGTTTTTGGGAAATAAGAATTTTGCATTACACTTGCATAGAATTTTGCACATCTAATAACGTGCTCACATATCTTATCCTATTTCATCTCCACAACACTTCCACGAGAGAAGGAAGGCAATGTAGCACTGGTTCACGTCCGAGGACTGATCCTTTACTTTCAAATGTCACTATGTTAGATTCCTAAGGCTGCTTTCTAAAAGCTTCACACTTGGCCTGAACAGCAGAACTTCACTGTCTCACAGACTAAAATCCAGGTGTCAGTTGAGCCATCCTCTCTTTGAAGGCTCTAAGGGGAGAATCCATTTCTCTCTAAATTCAATTCTTGGCATTTCTGAGCTTGAAGACATGTCACTCCAGTCTATGCCTCAATCTCCATGTATTCTTCCAGGTGTGTGACTGTCTTCACATTATCTTCCTTCTGTGTGGGCCTGTTTTTATCTCCTCTTCTTATAGGGACCCCTGTCCTAGTGCATTGATGGGCATACTCTGCTCCAGGATGACCTCAGGTTAACTGGCTCTCTCTGCACAGCCATTTTGCCAAATAAGACCATGTTCTGAGGTTCTGGGAAGAACATAGATTCTGGGCAGACACTCTTCAATTTTAGACACACATTTTTCAAGCTCTCTGCCTCAGTGAAGTTACCTCATGATTCCTGTCCGGGTCAGATAGGAATCCAGGCATGCAACCCAGTGTAAGCAGAGGTGTGGGGAGCTGGAGGTGCTTGCTGCAGAAATTTTGAAACTACTTAATAAAGACTTGGATTTGAATCCAGGGTCTTCTCATTAACCTATATACCCAGTCTCTTACTTATTTTTTATGTTGAGACAGGGTCTCATTAAGATGCCCAGGCTGGGGCCAAACTTGCAATCTTCCTACCTTACTGTCCTAGAGTGCTGGGATTACAGGAATGAGCCATCACGTCTAGCTGCAGGACTCCTTTTGAAGATGCTTTTGAAGATGAGTTAGGAGGTTTAAAGTAATTGAGGTAAAAGATGGCAAACATTCAAATTATGGTAAAATAAATACGGGAATAGAAAGAAATAATAATGACATGGGGAAGGAAGAATGAATGAAATTCACAACTAACTCAATCATAAGATCAAGAAAGGAAGTACAAAAAAAAGTAAGGTAAAATCATCAGATGTTGGGTGCAGAACAGGAAGAAGTCAGAGCTCTGTTGCAGATATAGGTACACTGGGCTTGATACCCAAATTTATTTACTAACTTTGTTTAGCAACCTCTACTCTCAAAGTTGCTAAACATATATTCTCTGTGCTCCCAGGAGATTTACATGACTAAGACATATAGAACCAAGCAGCTCAGTGGTGACAAACCTGTATGTTTTTATTGTTTTCTAATGTCTAAGCTAAGACTTTGTGTATTTTGTCTTTTGTATTTATCTTTTTCTTTTGTCCTGTTATATCCCCCAAAGCTAGAGGAGACATACAATGTGCACTTTTCTAAAGACAATTTCTGTTCCAGATTGTGGTCATTCCCTCCATATCTCTCTCAGTTCTTTCATTTTTTTCAGAATGACCTGCCACATCTAGTCTTATTTATTTTTGCAAACGAGCACAAGGATTTATCCAACTGTTTTAAGCAGTCTATAAGCATAAATCCATTTAATCCTATAAGCAAACTTATCCTCACTTGGTAGACTAGGAAGCTGAGGCACAGTAAGTTTGGATAACCATGACCTGGAATACACAGTAAGAGGTAGAGTTCATGCTCTTAGTCACTGCCACCCTGCCTTCTGAGCAGGGACAGGATGGGCTTGCTGGCCGCAACATTGCTGGCTCATCTCCCAAATGTGGGTATCCGCTAGACATGGAGCACTTTCAATTGTTGATCATGAGAACACACAGGGGAGTTACAGGGTGGAACACAAGCTCTTTTTACAGCGGTTAACATCTAAAGAGTGTAATTATCACAACAAAATACGAGACTGGTGTTCTTGTGCTCTGGTGATGAGGAGCTCATCTCTCACTGGCTCATCCTCTACTCAGGGGCCTGTGCATGTCATACCTTGCCTAAAGTCACAACCTGAACACACAAAAATGACAGTTTCCTATGAAGGGACTAAATCTGGCTCAAAGATTATTATTTTTTATTTTTTTATTTTAAAGAGAACAAAACAAAACAAAGCAAATCAGAACAGAAATGCAAGCAAGACAGGACTTCAAAACAAGACAAGTGGAAATCAACAGTGGCTGCTATAGTGTTTTTTGTTTTCTTCAAAGTAGTTGTTCATACTTTCACACACAATAAATTCAAACAAAACAGAATACCATAAAACCAATCAAAACAAAAGAATGAAAGCATTGCAAGCCTTCAAAACCAGACAATAGGAAATCAACAATGGCTATCATAATATCTCCTGTTTCCTTCAAAATAGCTGTCCATACTCTCACACATATTGAAATCAAATAATAGAAAACAGACTAAAACCAATCAAAACAAATAAAATAAAAACATTGTGGGATATCAAAAACAAGATGACAGGAAATCAGCAATGACTACAATAATGTCTCATTTTCTTCAAAATAGCTGTTTATACCATCACACATAATAAAATTGATTCTTGTAAACTCTTCAGGAGAAATTCAAGGTATGTATAAGCCTAAAAATGTACATTTATCCTTTCTGTATTAGAGGGAAAAACAAAACACTCAAAAAAAATACAAGAAAAACAAGGAACAAAAGAGACAAATAAATAACAATAACAAAAAGCCCAAAACAATAACAATATAGGCCTGCAAGGCAAGGTGAGAGGAACATAACAAAGTTTGTTATTTTGCATAGCTATCTTCAAAAGACTTACTCAGATTATCAGAATAGACATGCAAAATTGATCTAATCCTATGAATGTTAACTGTTTGGTTCCAAGAACTAATAGAATTAATAGTAAAATCATCCTAGCTATCTTAAGTCTATATATACAAATTTATATCTTTTTTCATTTCTCTTCCTTCTTTTTCCTTTTCCCTGAGTTATTTTTCCCCTTTGAGCAGTTTCTTACCCTTTTACAATATTTATTGAAGATTTTGTAAGTTTTTTTTTTTTTTTTTTTTTTTGCAGTACCAAGGATTGAACTCACAACCTCATGCCTGCCAAACAGGCACTTAAGCCACTGAGCCAAACCACCAGCCCTGATTTTGTAACTTATTTACTCTTTCAGTTTCTTACACTAGGGAGGCAATATGGTATTTACACAAGTGAGTTTGATTTCTTCCACTTATGAGTATGGTCTCAAGTGATATTCATTTACCTATAAAAGCCTCAATGTGATCCTTCTTTATAGCTGAGTAGTACTCCATTGTATAAAAATATCCCAAGTTTTTATCCATTCCTCAGTTGATGGGCATTTGGATTGCTTCCAAGGTTTGGTTATTGCAAATTGTGCTGCTATAAACATGGGTGCACACGTATCACTGTGGTATGATATTTTCAGTTCTTCTAGGAATATGCCCAGAAGTGGAATAGCTGGGTCAAATGGGACCTCCAATGCCAGTTTTCTGAGGACTCTCCAGACTGATTTCCAAAGCGGTTGTACCAGTCTACACTCCCACCAACAGTTGCAGAAGAGTTCCTTTTTCCCCACGGCCTCTCCAGCATTTGTTATTGGTGGTTTTCTTGATCATGGCTATTCTTTCTGGAGTGAGATGGAATCTCAGTGTTGTTTTAATTTGCATTTCTCTAATGGCTAGTGATGCTGAATATTTTTTCATGTATTTGTTTGCCATTTGTATTTCTTCAGCTGTGAAGGGTGTATTCATCATGGATGCCCAGTTTTGGATCAGGTCTTTGAATTTTGGGGACCTGATTTTTAAAAATTTCTTTATATGTTCTAGATAGAAATCCTTTGTCTGAAGGAAAGTTGGCTAAGATTTTTTCCCAATTCATGGGTTTTCTTTTTACTATATTGGAGATTTCTTTTGACATGCAAAAACTTTTTAATAAGATGAGATACCAGTTATTGATTCTGGGAAGTATTTCCCATGCAGTTTGATTTTTGTTCATGAATTCTCTGCCAATCCCTATGTCTTCAAGATTTCTACCTACTTTGTCTTCCAGCACATTTAGTGTTTCTGTTTTAATATTTAGATCTTTGATTCATTTTGATTTTAGTTTAGTGCATGGTGATAGGCATGGGTCTAGTTTTCATTTATGACATATAGAAAGCCAGTTTTTCCAGCACCATTTATTAAAGAGGCTATCTTTCTTCCAGTGAACATGTTTGGCTCCTTTGTCAAAGGTAAGGTGGCTGGGTGTGTTTATAGTTGTGGTTTTATCTTCTAATCTATTCCATTGATCTGTTTTTATTCCAGCGCCATGCTGATTTTATCACAGTAGCTTTGTAGTATAACTTCAAGTCAGGGATTGTGATGCCTCCTGCTTTGTCTTTGTCGCCCAGAATTGCCTTTGCTATTCTAGGTCTCTTCTGGTTCCAGATGAATTTTAAGAATGATTTCTCTAGAACTGTAAGGTAATGGTATTTTGATTGGAATTGCATTAAATCTGTATAAAAATTTTGGGAGAATGGCCATTTTCACAATGTTTGTTTTTCCTATCCATGAACAAGTAATGTTTTTCTGTTTTCTGAGATCCTCTTCTTTTTCTTTTTTCAGTGCACTGTAATTTTCACTGTATAGATCTTTTACTTCCTTTGTTAGGTTGATTCCGAAGTGGTTCATTTTTCTTGGATGCCATTGTGAAAGGTGTTATTTCCATAATTTTTTTCTCAGGATGTGTACAGAAATGCTATTCATTTTTGAGTGTCGACTTTGTATTCAGCTACACTGCTGAATTTGCTTATTAATTCTAGTAGTCTTTTGATGGCGTTTTTAGGGTCTTCTATGTAGAATATTGTATCATCTGCAACTAGTGATAATTTAACTTCTTCCTTTTCTATCCTTATTCCTTTTATTTATCTCTCCTGTCTGATTGTTCTGGCTAATGTTTTCAGAGCTATATTGAATAGGAGTGTTGATAGTAGACATCCTTGTCTTGTTCCTGATGTTAGAGTGAAAGCTTTCCATTTTTGATCCACTTAATATGATGCTGGCTGTTGGTTTATCATAGATGGCTTTATCAGATTGAGGTAAAGACCATTTATTCCAAATTTCCATAGGGTTCTTATCATGAATGAGTGTTGGACTTTATCAAAAGCTTTTTCTGCATCTATTGAGATGGTCATGTGATTCTTATCTTTGGCTCTATTGATATGGTTTATTACATTTATTGATTTGCATATATTGAACCATCCCTGCATTCCTGGGATGAATCTCACTTGGTGGTGGTGTATAATCTTCTTGATGACTTGATGCATTCTGTTTGCCAGTAGTTTATTGAGAATTTTTGCATCTATGTTCATTATGGAGACTGGCCTGTAGTTCTCTTTTTTGGTTGAGTCTTTCTCTAGTTTTGGTATTAGGGTAATACTTGCTTCCAGGAATGAGTTAGGGAGAATTGCTTCCCTTTTGATTTCATTGAAGAGTTTGAGGAGTGTTGGCACTAAGTTCTCCTTGAATTTCTTGTAGAATTCAGCCTGAATCAATCAGGACCTGGGTTTCTCTTTGTTGGTAAAGTTATAATTGCATTTTCAATTTCATTAACTGAAATTGGGTCATTCAGTACTT
Organism: Dasyprocta punctata; assembly: GCA_004363535.1. Lineage (NCBI taxonomy): Eukaryota > Metazoa > Chordata > Mammalia > Rodentia > Dasyproctidae > Dasyprocta > Dasyprocta punctata. The sequence continues at coordinate 114,816 of RJWM01000320.1, forward strand.
TTACATCTCCTTGATCCAGCTTTGGTAATTCATATGTTTGTAGGAATCTGTCCATTTCTTATATGTTATCGAACATATGGAAGTAAAGGTTTTCAAAGTAGGTATTAATGATCTGTATTTCCACAGGATCTGTAGTGATTTTGTCCTTTTCATTCTTTATTGCATGAATTGGAGTTTTTACTTTCCTTTTTAGAATAAGGTTGACTGGGGCTTATCAATTTTATTTATTCTTTCAAAGAACCAGCTCTTAGATTTGTTAGCTCTTTGCATTGATTTCTTAGTCTTTATTGCATTAATTTCTGCTCTGATCTTTATAATTTCTTCCCTTCTTTTGACTTTGGGCTTGACTTGCTCTTCTTTTCCCTAGATGTTTGAGGCATAGCATCAGGTTGTTTATTTGTGTTCATTCTGTTTTCCTGATGTGGGAATTCACCACCATAAATTTTCCTCTGAGAACTTCTTTCTTTGCATCCCACAGATTTGAGTAAATTGTATTTATATTTTCATTTGCTTGGAGATAATGTTTAATTTCTTCTTGAATTTCCTCTGTGACACATTGATTGTTCAGGAATATGTTATTTAATTTTCATGTGTTTATGGAGTTTTTCCAATTTCTTTTGTCATTAATTTCCAGTTTCATGGCACTATGATCAGATAATACACATGGGATAATTTCGATTCTTCTGAATTTACTTAAGCATGTTCTATGGGCTAGTATATGGCCTAGTTTAGAGAATATACCATGTGAAGCTGAGAAGAATGTATATGCTGATTCTGTTGGGTGGAACACTCTGTACACATCTAATAAGTCCATTTGTTCACAAGTTTGTCCATTTGTTCACAAGTTTGATTCAGTTCTGTTATTTCTTTGCTAATTTTTTGACTAGTTGATCCATTTCTTTGTTTCAATGGGGTGTTAAGGTCTCCCATTAGAATTGTGTGATTGCAAATTTGATTTTTCATTTCTATTAATATTGTTTTGTATAGCTGGGTGTTCTCATATTTGGTGCATATATATTTAAGATTGTTATTGCTTCCTCTTGAAATTTTCCTCTGTTATGTAGTAACTTTCTCTTTTGATCATTCTTGTTTTGAAGTTCACATTGCCTGTGGAATAGCTATCCATGCTTTTTTCTGTGTTCCTGTTGCATGAAGTGTTGTTTTCCATCCTTTGACTTTCAGTCTGTGAATTTCTTTTTGTGTTGTATGTGTTTCTTGTACACAGCATATGGTTGGATGTTGTTTCTTGATCCATTCTGCCAGTCTGTTTCTTTTAATTGGTGAATTGAAGCCATTTACATTAATGGTTCTAAGTGATAATTATTGGCTTGCTTTTGTCATGTTTTCTTTCTGCAGTTGCTTCTCTACCTTTCATCTCTGTTTGCTTGTTTGCCCTGCTTGGTGGCTTTTTTCTATTGGTGTTCTTGAAGTCATAGTTATTTTTATATCTATGTAGAATATCTTTCAGCATTCTTTGCAGGGTTGGTTTGGTGGTCATGAAGTACTTCAGCTGTTCTTTGCACAGAAGTATCTTATTTCTCCACTGATTTTGAAGGACAGTTTTGCAGGGTACATCAATTTGGGTTTGAAGTCATTTTCCTTTAGGATTTGAAATACTTCACTCCATGCTCTTCTTGGCTTGACTGTTTGAGAAGTCTGCTGTAATTTGGATAGGCTTTCCTTTATAGGTGATTTGTTTCTTTTCTCCAACAGCTTTTAATATTTTGTTCTTAAGTTGAATTTCTGGGATATTGATTATTATATGTCTGGGTGTAGGTTTATTTTGGTTATGGATAATTGGATTTTTATGCTTTACTTATCTGCATGTCAGTTTCCTTTCCCATGTTTGGGAAATTTTATGCTATTAATTTTGTAAATAGTCTTTTTATATCATTTGTGTTGTCACCTTTTTGTGTATATCTATCAATCTTACATTTTTTTTCTCTGCATCATCTTGCAACTGTTGAATTGTTATTTCCTAATTCCTTATTATTTTAAAAAGATCTTTCCTTTCCTGTTCATTGGCTGCAATCTTGTCTTCTAGGTCTGAAAGTCGATCTTCACATTCACTGAGGTGGTTTTGCCAACTTTCGATGGAATTTTTGACTTCCTGGATATCCCTTTGAATCTCTTCCATGCATTCTAATTCTTTCCTATATTGTTCATTCAAGGTTTCCATCCTTGTGCAGTGCTCCTCTTTTTTTTTTTAACTATGTTTTCTTTAGATGTGCTCAGCTTTTCTTTCATTGCATTTATCAATTCTTGTTTTACCTGGGAGAATATTTCTGATCTGAGTTCCTTTTCAGCTTCATGGAGTTGTTTCTTTACTTCAGTTGCTATCATTTCAGAAGTTTCAGGTGTGTGGCTTATAATTTCTTCTATGTCCATGTCTCCTATGCTTGTTTGGGATAGGCTGGAGGTTTGAGATTGCATTTCGCTCTTTTGTTTTGCTGTTTGCCTGTATTTCCCTGGGGCAGCCAAATGCAAAGTCTCAGTTGTTTCCTGGGTTGAAGATCATTGTCCATACTGGCAGAAGTTTCCCCAGATGAGTAGGGGTTGCTAGGCAGGACTTACCAGGTCCCTCGTGGCACTCAGAGGCTCGTTGAATGGGGGGAGTAAGCTGGGTGGACCTTCAGCACACCCTATGGGGCACACCGAAGTTCCCTGAATGTTGGGGGTCACTGGGCAGGGACCTACCGGGTTCTGAGCAACATACCAAAGCTGCACTGCTAGGTGGAGTTCACTGTGTATGCCTTCAGCTTGCACCACTCAGCACACAGAGCTGGCTAAAAGATTATTAAGGCAATTAATTTTATCCTAAAGTAGTGATTCTGAAATTCAAGTGCACGTAAAAACACTTGGAATATTTGTAAAATTGCACATTCCAGAACCTTCCCTGTTCTCCCTAGATTCTCTTTCAAAGAATAGGACTTCCCATCTATGTAACCAAGTGCCCACATCCCAACCCATCTGTCCAGGGACACATTTCAAGAAATACTGTTAGACCTCGAGTTACACAAACACCCATGAATTTTAGGTTTCTTCCTCAATATTCTGAATTATTTTTAGAATATTGAGAACTGCCTCATGATTTAAAAAAATCTTTTTCTTAGTACATGTTTGCAGTACATAATGAACACATTTATCATGGGGGAGTTTTTACATGTACACAACACCACTTAATTCCTTTTTCATCTCTGTCTCCTCCCATCTCTCCCTTCTTCCTCCAGCTCTTATTCCCCTTTCCATTTGCAAAAGCTCAATTTCCATGTTTCTTCAATTATCTTTTTCCATCCCTTTCCCTTTCCACCCTGGCCCCTCCCTGCATCCCTTGTTTTCCTTCCCATTTGAAAATTATTTCCCTATTTCCTATTATCTATCTTTTATTTTGTTCTTTGTTTACATTTTAAGTCATTTATTCATGCTTCACATTAAACTATACAAGTGTCTACCAAAATAGCAGATAGTTTGAATAATAGTTACCAAATTTTGTAATTTCTTATTATAAATTCCTTAGAACATACCCCAAAAAGTGATTACTTCTGGAAACTTAATGATATGATAAATGCTAGCTTTCCACAAGGTACATACATCCCAAATCTGTTCTTAGTTGGAAAATTTCCCATTAGTCATTGATTTAAGATAAATTGTCCTACAGGTAACAGGCACCTAATTTTATGCCTATTTTTTGTGCCTGTGGTCGTGCCAGTGCATGCTTTGTGTGCATTGACCACACCTCAGGTGAACTGCCTGCCACTGTTTGTGCGTGTCATAAGCGAGCACCCCTGCACTGCCCACTTTATGGTCCAATGTAGCAGTAAATTAAGTGAGGTAACTTCTATGAATATGACTTGGTTGTTAAAAAACTCAGCCTGCCAATAAGAGAAATGACAAAGGCCTCCTAAACTCAATTTTTACAAGATGGACATCCCTAATAGCATCTGTCTGTCTTCATCAGCATGGTGGACCTGGAGACAGCTGACTGTGTTAGCTATCCTGTTTGGAAGCATTAATATTTCTTTTCTTAATATATTTACTGTCTTTAAGCAGTCAGGTTTTTTTTTTCTTTCTCAGCTACTCCTGATTGGGACTAAATTATAATTCTTCAGGAGAATGTTCAAACTCATTCTTCATTTACAATGGAGGGCAATTTCTCAGCCTTGCTTCCGGTTCCAAAGGAAATTGAGATTAATATCCTGAGAATTAAGCTTTTGCTCCACTTTTTCAATTTCATCTATTTTTAAGTAGCTTTCCTGAGTAGAAGGAATTATCATCTTCAGATAATCTCACCAATTTTGGTATTTTAAAACAATTACAGTTTGAATTCAAATACCTCCTGGAAATGGAGAATTTCAAAGCTCTTTAAAAATAATAAACCACAATCAAGGAACAAAGAAATATTAGAAAAACTACATAGCACATATTCTAAATTACACATTCTGCAATGGGTTGTAAAGGCAAGAAAGACATGTGAAATATATACACTAGACTTCTTCCAAAATAAACTTCATAATATTTCAGCAGTATCTTTTATGTTTAAAATAGTCTCCATCAGGGTTTAATCAGGCTGCACTGTGCACCTGAGTTGTAAGCATGTTTCATAGTTGCAGGCCCATAATGTGCAAGCAATATGGGCAGCCCAAATGCCAAGATGATCATGATAAATCATCTCTCTCAACTCCAACAATAATGTCTACTACATCTACTACAAAGTATAGATGTTTTTCTATGTTTGATATATTCTATGTTTGTTTCTATGTTTGGTCAAGTCATTTGCTATGACTAACTAATTCTATAGCCATGGACTATAAAAATAATATGCATCACTACAAATGAGGATACATAAGTAAAAGGTGGTCTGAAGATATTATCAACAATAATAGATCTTGAAGACTCACTATGTGTGGGTGGTCCTAGGGACAAGTAGTTGACAAAACAGAAAAGTCCCCTCTCAGAGGGGTTAAGGTTTCCATAAAATGAAGTTACAACTGGTGTTCTTTCCTCAGAAATATTAACCAACAAAGAGACCAATTTAAAAAGCAGAGGTTATTTTTTGTAAGTGGCATAAAAAGGCTCAAGTAGTAGTGGGATGAGACAATCTGTTCTTTAAATTTCACAATTTGATAAAGTATCATAACTGAAAGATATTTGAAATATGTCTTAGAGAAAATTTTCGATAATTTTGTCCTTATGTGCCCCCAGGAGAAAGGGGTCATTCAAGGCTTTGGAAATCATAATGCCTTTGTTAAATGCTGGAAATAGCATTCACCATTTTACTTACCCTGTCATATTAATTCCCATTCTAATAAAAAAAATGGAAGCATCCACTATGGTTAAAGTCTAAACATCTGTCAGCTTGTCCTATGGATGGAGTCAGTTTCCAGCTATGTAGAGACCAAGAATGGGAGAGGGACTAGGAAGTAGTGCAAGTGCCTATTGCCTGTGTTCCTGGTCCACCAAGAGGTGCCCATCAATGTCTGAGATGCGACTGGCAGCATACTTGCAGTGCATATACAGACTCCCCTTGTTTTTGTTAATGTATGACTGGCAACTCCGGCAGAGAAAAACCAGAAACACAGAGAATGCTTGAGGTCTGTTGACTTTCTTTCACCCTCATTGTCTTCTCCCCTCTGCCTGTTTGTGCCATTTTGCCTTGATAATTATCCTGGATTTTTATCTTCACACAATCTTAACATAGTCACTCATAGTAGGAGAGGCTTACATGAAGTTATTTTATTTTCACCTCTGCAGTGCCCTTTCAGAGTCTTTTGCTGTGACTTTCTATGCTGTATTTTAATTTAATTGAGAATGTGTGGAAGGAAGGCAAAGCTCGAAACACTGGGTGTCAGAAAGACTGGGAGAATTATTGTGATCTGTCTAAATTGCATTTGCTCTGCTCCTTTTGTAAATGCCCTCATAAATACTGAAGACATTCTTGGTTTCAATGCTGTGCGAAAATAAAACGTCACAGAAATTAGTTCTGTAAAATGAACAGGAGTGGAAGGTGTCATGTAGAGCGATTGGATATATTCGGCAAATGTCCCAGTGGTAGTTCTGGTGTCCTGTGTCAAGGTCAACCACCTTGCCAGAGGTGTCATGCTGTTGCAGGGATAACCAGACAGTTCCTTGCTCATGTTACTTGAGGGAGATTGAATGCCTTTACGTTTCAAACGAAAATCTGTCATTTTGCCAACCATCTAGTCTCTCAAAGACTTTCTTTACAGTTAGGTATCTGTTTATCCAGTGTTTTTCCTATGCTGTTATGAGGCCATACATACGTGTATTTATGTGCTACACACACGGACTATCAGACAAAAGTAGAATCATGTTGTCATTTTATTTTGCAATGTGTGCATATATATGTGATTGTTTTATGTTATAAAAAATTGTGATTCTTTTTTCCAAGGCAGATATGTGTCACTTTATTAAATGGACTGCACAGCATTCCATTATTATATGAATGAAAATTTAGAGAATTTAAAAATCTTTATTTCAACATCTGTGTTGTTATTTTTTAGGATAGCTTCTTAAAAGTGGAACCGAGGGGTCGAATGCAATGCACACTTAATAGAAAGTGTTAATTTGTATTTCAGAAACATTGTGCTTATTTGCTTTTCATTTACTGTTAGTAAGATCACTCATTTCTGAAGAATTTCCTAAAAGCTGGAAGTCATATATCATTGTGATTTTAATTTAAACATTAATGAGGTTGAACAATTCTTCACTGTTTTTTAACTATTTTCTTTTTCTCTGAATTGCTTTTTCTATTATTGTGTGTCTTTCTCATATTTCTGTTAGAAGCTTTTGCATGTTGGCATTAACCCTTTTATTGCTGTATGACTGGTCACTTACCCTTCACTTTTACATGTGTTGAAATTATTTTGCTGAAGTTTTCTATTTGTTGTGCAGTCCTAAGGTACATTTTTCATCACACATGAAGTTTTCATTTATATAGTCAGACCTGTGGATCTTTCCTTGATGTCTGTGAGATTTTGTATTATGGTTAGAAACACTATCCTCACCCTGACATATTTAACAAAATTATCTTATATTTTCTTCTAGTATTTTCATAGTTTGAATATTTTATACTTAGATCTTTAAGCTACTTAAAAATATGGGGAGAGTACTGGGAGATGCATGGATATGCATCCTGAATATTTTCTTCTAGATGAAGAGTCAGTTAGCTCCATTTCTTTTAATCAACTAAACACCTGTTTTTCTACCATTTTAAAATATCACCAGTTGAGATATTTATACTACTAATTTCTCTAAGTTCATTGAAAAGAAAGGTTTGTACTTATATTGTTTGATCAATCTTTCATTACTAAACCTTATCATCTGAGTAGCTACTTTGAATATAACAATATGCAATGTATTAACCATACTTACTCTCTTATTATTTTTTTGAAATTTTGTACCATTGTTTTTATTGTTTGTTCTCTTCAAAAAATACAAGTATGCCATCTTTATTGAATTTTTAGTTTCCCCCACTTAGGTTTGTTTCTGGACTCACCAGTGTTTTCTAAAAACTTATTTCTCAGTTCTTGCCATCCTTTATTTACAGTAAGGCAGATACTTTCCCCTTCATTACCTTTTCCTCCTTTAAAATTCTAAATATTTCTTTAATATTTTTATGAACATGTATAACAATGTAGTAGAATATACATTTTTAAAGCATATGAAAATTAGACTTTATAGAAGTTGACATGGTTCTTAGCTATATCTAAAGGGGATCATTTTTGAATTCCAGAATAACAGTTGTCTTAAACTTACAATCTTATTATGAATTATAGATTCCACACTGGGCAGTGCCAAGTGTGACCTATAATCATGCTGCCTTGTGCTGTCTCCAACACACAGGAAGCCCCTGTCCTCCCCACCAGTACGAAGCTATAGCCTCCTAGTTTGCATTTCAGTACCTCCTCCCTCTGATTCCATTCTTGTGCAGGATTCTACTCTTGGAGGAAAGGCTGGTTGCTTCTTCAGAAAGTCATAACCTCCTTCCTAACCTCTATCCACCTAAGCAGCTTTCATATGTGTGTGTATTTCTAACATGTATTAATTGTATCAAGATTTAATTAACAGGCATTAATCACACTCTGGAGTTCCTAAGCAAAATATGATTTTTTATACTATAATCTAATAATTTGAGGTTTAAATGATTAATCAATTCAAAGATTTAAAATGACAATATATGCGATCATTTTTTTAAAAAGTCATTATGTTCTGCAATTATAAAACTTTTGCTCTATTTCATTATCATTTTCTTAGGGAAAGTAAAATTTAGTGTGTTTTTTTCACTTTGGGTATCTTTTCTAGAAAGCAGGGATTCCCTTACGGCATTGATACTAGTTTGTAGCATTAATCTATGTTCCCATGCCCAAGGTCACATGGCTGGATTTAGCACCCAGCAACTTTAAGACCTGGCAAACAAAATCTTAGATAACTGAGTATCTTTATTCAGTCATCTTTTATGCTGTACGTTTTTCCTAATTAAAAGAATTAGCAAAGGTCTAATTCAATTGCACCAAAGTTGACTGATTCTTTTCTCTTTTTTCAGTTTATTTATTTTTGTTCAGCAAATGAAATAACTGAATAGAAAGGGAATCTAGGCAAAGAGAGGAAATATTTCTGAAGAGAAGAAAATATTTACTTGTGATAAGAGAGTTTCTAAAATATGTAATTCATATATATGCTCTATCTACATATGCAAATTCTTATAACTCAGTTTTAAGAAACCCAAATAACTCAATTAAAATATATACACTTGGATGCAACTTTCTTCAAAGAAGACGTACAAATGGCCACCAGTATATGACAAGGTATACCACATCATTAATCATCAGGGGAATGTATATCTAACCCATATGAGATACCACATTTCACCTCCTGGAATGGCTAATATTTGAAAAATGCCACAACTAAGCTCAATACTTTGGAAAATTAATATGTACACTTATATTTTATATATTATATATATTATGTGTGTATATTACCTATAAATACATACACTGGTAAGAAAGTAAGTAAAGAGGTTGTGGAGAAGTTAGGACACTTATACAGTGTTGATGGGACTATACATTGGCATAGCCACTATAGAATACATTATGAAGTTCCACAAAAAACTAGAATTTGGACGATCACAAGATCCAGCAATTCTTCCTCTGGTTTTATATCCAAAAGAAATGAAATCACAATCTTGCAGCACTATCTACTCTTTCATATTCATTATAGCATTCTTCACAACGGCCAAAGTGGAAACCACCTAAATGTTTATTTAGATATGAGTGGGTAAGTGAATGTGGTATGTCCATACAATGGTATATTATTCTGCCTTAAGAGAAAAAGCCCTGTCATTTATGATAATATGGATGGATTTGAAGGCCTTACTCTAAAATATAAATTGGTGCATGATTCCTCTTATATGTGGCATCTAAAAATAGACAAATGTAAAAGTAAATAATAGAATGATGGTTACCAGGGGATGAGGACAGTTGCTGTTCAATGAGTATAATTATTTTTCAGGATGAATGAGTTCCAGAAAACTTCTGTACAGTATAGTGCCTATCTTTAAAAGTAAGGTATTTGGCACTTAAAAAATTGTTAAGAGATGTGTCAGGGTGGCATGTCTACTTGATTCGCTTTGATATTTGTCCAGGGGAATTGATGGAATACATTTATGGGTATGTCTGTGTGGATCATAGATATATGGCCTTAAGGTCTATATCCGGTTCCTCACCCCTTTCTCTCTAGTGCTACTCTCCTGTTCTGATTCCAGGAAACCATGAACTAAGCAGCTTTGATCTACCCATCACTCCCTTCTACCATGATATTCCTGCCTTGGATCCTGCTGACCATGGACTGAGTCCCTGAAACCATGAACTATATTAAAACTCTCTTCCTTTAAGTTGTGAGTATCAGGTATTGTGTCCCAGTAATGGAAAGTGACTAACACAAGAGCTTAAACCTTATGTTAGGTGTTCTTACCACACACACAGAAAAAACTTTTGCAGATGATGGATATACTTATTTACTTAGATTTTGGTGATGCTAATAGAAATGTATACATATGCTTACAGTCATTAAATTGGACATGTTAATAATGTTCAATTTGTTATATACCAATTATACCTCAATAAAGCTAGAAAAATGGAGAAAATAAATAAGTGTGAATGTGTTTTTAAAATGTAGTTGCTGGGATGAAGATGGAGAATATAAACATGTCAGAAGAGACACATCATGAAATCAAAGAAGGATTTACGAGTTTGTCTATTCTTTTCTCTAAAGATACTGTCTAAACATACCGAACGTATTTATACTTTTCTGTTCTCTCAGTCAAAAAGGAGATCAATTTAAATGCCTACAGTAGATAGCCAATAAATGAAAAACACCACTAGAGGAAATGGCATCTAATGAAGCACGTTTTTATCCCTTTAAAAGTTCCTCAGTAAAAATGCATCATAAAGAATAAAATGCATTTGAAACAACAAATTTAGGACATTAGTTCCTGATGCATCTTATATGACTGGGGAATGTGAAAGTCACATGCATGGTACACTTAAGAGCAAACACAGCAAGACACTAACACTTCTGGATCATCAAGAAGTGAGAATCACAGGACAGATCCTCTCACCATGAGGTGAGCCAGACGAAACTGAGCCCATCACTGTGTACCACAGAAGCACAGAAACAGCCAGATGTCTATCAAACAGAAGTGACATGATGATTTATAAATAAAAGAAAGTATATTATTAGCAAAGATGTAAAAGTACTTTATGGTACCAAAAAATAATGCTATTGCCACATGGCAATTTTGTCCAAGGAATTGAAAAGAAAGAGGAGACTAACCTGGGCATAGTGCTTTGTAATTCACGAGGTGCTGTATCATACTTTATCTTCATAACAAAATTATCATTTTGACTTTTAATTAATAAGCAAATGTTTTATGAGGTTAAATATGTGAACCAAACACTGAATTTTATTCATTCATGTGAATAGCTACTGAGCCAGATATGGGTAAGTATAGCTGTTTCTTTGTTAGTAATATTATTTTCATTTTATGGTTCTGACATAGAAAGTGTAAGACTGTGCCTACAGCTCTTGAATTTAGAAGAGTTTCCATCTTACTCTTTAAGTAACATGCTTTTAAAGGCTAATGAACAGATGCTTCCTGGCCTACGGTGGAAGTATGACCAGGGTCTGATGAAGTATGGTGCAGTTCCCAAGGCATGGAAAGGAAAGTGGTCAGGCATAGGAGGTCCTGAGTCTAGCTCATTCTCACGTATGATGGTGATACTCTGAGAATCCCCCTCTATCACCAGATCTTGCCCAGGGATGCTATAGAAATCAGCTCCTTCAAACTTCTCAGGTGAAAATTTTTTCTGTGCAGAAGTCCACAATATGTTAAATGCAAAGAAAAGTAGAATGAATTTGGTTGAAGAGGAGAAGGTAAAGGCAGAATTCTTCTCTGTGCAGAGTAGGTGCTTAAATCTTAAATAAGGCAATATCTGTATCTGTCCCCACCTCCTTGGCTAACTATATTAACTTGACTTATGTCCCATTAGCCTGGGAGTAAATATATTTGTGACATGCAGCTGTCCAGCCTTTGGAACTAAAGTGCATCATCCTGAGGGAGCCAATAAAAGTGGGCATTTCACATGCTAAAGATAAAGTGGCTAAGAACAGGTGACCATGACGACACAGCACTGGCTTGGCTTACTCACATGGCAGATGAACTGTGGGGCAAAGGGAGGTTCGTCAGACTCCAGAAATGGTACAATGAGTGTTTCTGGAAGGGACAGTGGGAGTTATGGCATAGCATGACTTCTTTCCAAAAATAGTTGAATACTAGGTCAGCCTTCATGATAACTTGCTTTTTATTTTATTTCATGACATTCATCCAAGAGCAACTTAAAATATACCCTATACCCCTAAAACTCTATCTATTCTGGAAGCAATTTCAAGTCTCCCCTGTATTATAAAAAGGAGTGTGTTATTCTTCCCATACCATGAATGGGGAAACTAATAGTCTGCACAGTGTGTCTTAGGAAGGAAGCCAGAGGCTAGCTGATGAATATTTGGCCTTTCCCACATGGAAACCAAAAATAAAAGGTGACAGAAATTTTCAGCAGTAAGACAACAAACAATGAAACACACACACACACACACACACACACACACACACACACAACAATGTTGAAATTCTAAATACAGTAGGAATTTATGTGGTAAAGATTGTTTTCCTAGCCCGTTTCCTGCCTCAGGCTCCCCTTGGCATAAGAACAATATTAGGGAAGTGGCTTTTGTGCATCTTTGCATTGTTCCCACCATTCTTAACAGCTCTTCTCCATGTGAGATTTACAAACAGAAAGCTCAGTTCAGAATCACCTTTCTACATCTGTCGAGACTAATAAAGCTTAGAGAGTACCTAACATACTAGGTTCCGGTGGGCGTAGCTGTGTCAGTCTGACTTGAGACTGAGCTGCTTCAAGCTGCCCCCACTGGTCTCCTCCTCTCCTTTCAAAGGACACAGTCTGGTGAGGGCAGCTGGGGCTAATCCCTTGATCAAGTGCCAGGAAAAGCCAATTTCTTCACCCTTTATGTAGAGCTTGCCAGGTGCCAGGCAATGTCCTGAATGCTTTGCTAATATTAACTCAGTCCTTAAATTTCTGAAGTAAGCACTATTAATATCCTGCTTCCCAGACCTGGGAGTCTCTGGCTGCAGAGCTGGAGTTGCAATTGCCCCATCTACAGTCTCTTGTCCACTCAGATAAATGCCAGTGGGGGACATGAGTGGCTTCTACAGCCCTGCTTTGGAGTATTTTCTGTATACACCCAAAAGAGACCTTGGCAGAGCTGGTTAAACAAGCCACAACAACAGGCAGGGTGCTGTCCCTGGAGTGACCCCCTTACGGACTCTACAAACTTGACCGTAGCAGCGTTACACAGTGATCTAGAGCAAAAACTGGATATTTGAACTTTTCCACTCATGGAACATGAGTGGATCCTTGAAAATATCCTAAGGCTTTATCTGTTTTGTTTTTAGTATTTTTCTGAGTCTCCTTGCATGGGTTGCTCTCCTGCACGTTTGGTAAGGAAGGGGAGATGGACAAGAAAGTGACTGAGCTTTAAGTGATATCTTTGAATGAAATGCTCTAGGAGCATTAATTAAATCACCAAGTGAGTGCAGCCCTAAGAGGCAGATTTAACATGGAACTTCTGCTACCTTATTAAGTCAAACAAGTTAGAAGCCATATGGCTCCTGAAAACTGGAACATATTTGTTTACAAACATACGTAGTAAGTGACAAGATGTATAGAAAATAAATATGACACCCTCTGAAATTGTAAGACTAGTTCTTCTTTACTAAGTCAGAAAATGAAATAGGTAAAGTGGGATCAACCTAAGATGAATAACAATCTTCCTTTAAAGAACTCAGAGAGTTCCATAAATAAAATGCAGTTGGCCTTGCAGTTACCTTGTTTTTTAATTTTCTTTTGTTTAAGGGGTCATCAGTATTATACATCAGTAATGTTCTATCACACCGTAAAAATGGCTTCTCACTTCTCATCAAGCTTTCTTTCCACATGTCCTGAATGAAGGCACTGGATATCAGAAGCTCAAAGGACAAGCTGCACTAAGCCACAGTTATTCAGGAAGTGAATTCATGCAAAGATAGGACAGATCAAAGCCTACAATATCTTGCTATTCACGTACCCTTTCATCCCAGAAACTGAAACCACTCTCCAAATCTCACTCTTAATGGGTAGGTAGGTGGCACGAATTACTTTTTTTCCCAATGTACAGTGTATAAATATCTTGGCAGTAGATGTGCTCTGAGTAAATAATTACTGTTTTCACCACTGTTTTTCCCTCATGCACAGAGACGATATATAATAGCATGTAATGAGTTACTGACAGAGTCAATGACAGAACCAAGGTTTCCTGTGTCCCAGTTAAGATTGGATGTTTATCTCAGCCTTTATCACCCTTAAAGGCTTAGTTTTTTCAACCTTTATTCTGACTTTAAGGTAATACATGTTGGCAGTTCTCTGCCCACAGATTCAACAAATTAAATGGCAAAAACAAACATTTATATATTGTGATGTCTGTGATCTTGTTTTTCTCTACATAACCAAACAATTCCAAAGTCTGATTGTATAATTCATGTAGTTACCATACCTCTCCTTTTGTTTGAAACTTTATTTTGCTATCTCCAAACTTTCACTCTTTCCATGAGTTTTCTCATTTCTGGGGAGCCCTAAGCCCGCTCTGAGCCTGGGTAGGAAAGTTCCTTTCAGGATCACTGTATTCTAAATGGCCCCTGTATCTAAGCAGTGAGCCAAAGCCACAGTCACAGCACAGGATCCCCCCACCACTCCCCACCCCTGGCTCCTGGATGAAACCACTCCCTCTGTGGGTGACAGGCCTGGAGACAGGAAGCTGGTCTAGGGGCAAGCATGAAGAACTTGTCCTTCCAATACCCCCCTGAGCTCATTCCCCTGGGGTCCTGGGAGCAACTCCAATTCACCAAGTGTAGGACTAAACTCAACACCTGGCCACACCACTTTTTCCTTCTATGTGCCCCCTTTCTGAAAATGTTGTCATTGCCAATAATGCCCAAGCCTTTCAGTCATCTTTTTCTCTGCATCTCTTCACTAAATTAACTAAGTATGTTGTGTTTCAAGTGCCAACTTTCAAGTTTCTCTTCCTGTTTATTTTCTTGATGCAAACCCTAGCTCAGGCCCATAAGCCTTTGACCTAAATCACAGCAATAGTTCCACAAGCAAACATCCACTCTTGCTTATTTCTTTCAAAAGATTTGTACTAAGCTACAGTGAACATCTGTATTTATCTCATCCCTAGGGACTTTGTTCCTGGTCTTGCCTTTAATATTAGGTGTGACCTAAAAATACTCTGGTTATTTAAGTACAAAAATCATTACAGTAAAAGACACATTGCCATTAATCCCTCTCAAAGTACTCCTTTCACTGCCAACACACTTAGCTCATTGTTCTTGCTACTTTCTGAAGATGTTCTGAAGCCCTCCTCTGTGTTTTAGTTGCACTGTTGTAGCAACTTTGATGTCCAAAATTGATTCAAAACATTTACCTCTCAGCCTTTTTGACTTTGGGGAAGAGCCAGAAGTCAATCACACTGTGCCACATCTGCTAAATAAGGTAAATAAAGACACACTGTAACATTTTTCTGAGTCTGTATTTCTGTGAGATGGCACTTGGCTACAGATTCACTGTATTTTTGATCGTGCTTCATGAAGACACTCACAAAAGAGGACTTGCAGAACTGCTTCATAAAGTGGTAAGAATGATGGGATAAGTGTGTTTGAAGTTGTGTGTTTTGGAGGTATTTGATTGGAATTAAATGCAAAATATTTTTCTCTGTAATACATTTTAAAAATTTAAATGTTCACTGTTTATTTTGATCACTCCTTGTAATCCCAGAGTATGATATATACACTGTGTTGTTCTGACTGTCACATGGCTCATCACTGCAAACATAAGAAAGAAAAAACTTCTTTCCACACATGTCCGACCCCATCATGAAATCTCTACCTATAGGCTGTTCCTGAAACTCAGGCTGTAAGGTGAGAAGGAGCAAGGGCCTGTATTCAGCCCTTAAGGAAAGGCCCTATGCACATAGGTACAGAGCTTTTCTTCCAATACTGGGAGAGACTGTTGAGTCTTGGGTCATGCAGCAGTTGACATAGATGACTTGCTTCTTACGGATGGGTACAACAAGGGGCGATGATGCAATTATTAGACATTTGTCTTGATTACTTTTCTCTCATTGCTGAGACAAAATACCCAGCCCCCAAAATGAAGGAAGGAAAGGTTTATTTAGCTCACTGTTTCTGGAGGTTTCAGTCCATAATCAGTGGCTCCAAGGCAGGGTGGCATGGCACAGGGACAACACTTCAAGGCAGCAGCCAGCAAAAGCAGCCAAAGCAAAAAGGGGGAAGAGCAAGCCTCTTTTCCTTCCTTATATTGTACACAGGCTGGTGTAACACTCATAAAATCTCTGTACCCTCCTCTTTCACACAATGAGGGTATTTACAAAGTAAGAACACTGACTCCCTGCTGAGTCTGTCAGATAAACTTCTAAACTTCTCAAATTGACACAATGTATCAACCATAACAGCATCTTTAGAGGAGATTTGAAACTAGCAGAGAATTTTTTATCTGATTATCTCTGCAGAACTGAATGGAGTATGGAGTAGCAATCAAAGGGGCCCTAGCCTATTATCTGGACCTGGATGAATTTGGGGTGGGGAGCATATTTTGAAGTCATGTGTGGATGGTGACTTCAGTATAAAATTGCACACTCATTGTGCTTATTTTTAACTGAAATCAGTGTGCTTCCTCCAACTCTGACTGTGTTTTCTTTTTCCCTATGTTTGATCTTCCTCTCAAATCATTCTTCAGGTTAAGGCAGAGGGAAAACTATGCACCAACTCCCTTCCTTCACTTTGTAGGCATCCAGTGCAGTGAAAATCAGTCTTTTCTGACTAAGAAAGATTTACCATCTACATAGCATATAAAACTCCACTTCCGGGTAGTTTTATTTTTAATTAATTAGCACATATCTCTATTCTTTCCAAGGTCCAGGCTAGTTCGTGGAAAGCTTCCTCAAATGCTCCAGGTGGGAAATCTCTCCCTGGGTCCCTCTGCAGCTACCTTTTATAGAGCTCCTTCCAGGATGGTGGAGGCACAGCCTACTTCCTCTCTTCCCCTGTATCTGCACCCTGAACACAGCAGGCATTCATGTAACATTAATTTCAAGAGATCTGAGGTTTATATTTTTATGTAAGAGATTTAGTTGCCTCACTAATTATTTCAGTGATAGGTTACAATCCTAAAATGTCCGTGTCACTAGCACATTGCAACTACCTTGTAAAGAAATTTGTTTTTATATTTTGCAAGTTCATTGAAGCATAACTGACAAATAAAAATGAGATGCATTTAAAGTACACAATATGATGCTTTGATGTACATGTTGTGAAGTGATTAACATAATCAAGTTAACTAATACATCTTTTTTGAACTAATATATCTTATCACCCCACATTTTTACTTGTGTGTATGTATGTCTGTTTGCATAGTGAGAACACTTTTAGAAAATTTCAAGCAAGCAATATGACCTCAACTCTAGTTATAATATGCATATTAGATCTCTAGAACTTAATCATCCCATAGTAGAAACTTTATATCTTGGTCCAACATCTCCCTACCTCCCCTACTTCCCAATCCTTTGCAACTACCTTTTCTCTGCTCTTAAGAGCTTGAATATTTTGGATTAATCATATAAATCAGATAATTTAGTATTTGTCTTTTTGTGTCTGATTTATTTCACTTTGCTTAATGTTTTCCAAGTTGATTCATGATGTCACAAATGACAGTTTTAATTTTTTCGAAGACTGAAGAATATGTCTGTATAATGTATTTATTTACTTTATAAGGAGTTTCTTTTGATATTACTAGGTTACTTTGACTAGCTTATCATTAATTTCTAACAAAAATTCTTCAATAACTTTAAAATCTTTTAGTAACGTACATGTATTAACCTTCCTGTATCTTAATTCTTAAAACACTATGTTAATTAGCTATGTCAGTAATGACACAAATATGAGAACTATTAAGAAGTTACCATTTTAACTAGTTTTAAGTGTACAATGATGCTAAGCGCATTTATATTGTTATACAACCATCACTACCATCCATTCTGAGAAGCTCATTTCTTCTTGCAAAACTATGATTCTATCCTTCTTAAATAATAATTCCTAATAGTTCTTCCCCTGGCCACTGAAAGCCACAATTCTATTTCCTGTCTCTATTTGGCTGCTCACACTAATTCAGATAAGTAGAATTATATAGCACTTATCTATTTGCATAGAATATCTTTTTCCATTCTTTTACTTTCAACCTTTTTGTGTAGCTAGAACTAAAGTGAGTTTCTTGTAGATAGCAGAGAGTTGAATCGTATTTTCAAAAAATGGGTTCTGTCAATCTCTGTCTTTAGATTTAAAAATTTAATCCATTTATGTTTAAAGTTGTTCCTGCCAAGGAAGAATTTACTTCTGCCATTTTGTTTTCTGTATGTTCTATAGCTTTTTGTCTATCCTATCATTTCATCCATTACTATATTTTCTTATCTGTAGTTGATTTTTGTACAGTAAAGTGTTTTAAATCCTTATTTGAAATTTTATTTTGTGTTTATAGCTATTTCCTTTGTAGTTTTTCTTGGTTACTTTTACTTTTCTCTCTTTGCTGGGACAAAATACCTAACACCCAAAATGAAGGAAGGAAAAGTTTATTTATCTTACAGCTTGTAGAGATTTCAGTCCATAATCAACTGCTCCAAGGCAGGGTAGCATGGCACTGAGACAACACTTCAAGGAAGCATTCAGAACAAAAGGGGGAAAACAAGCCACTTTTCCTCCTTTACAGTGTATGTAGGCCACCCCTACTACCTAGGGCAGCTATAGCTCTCACAAAATCTCTTTGCCCTCCTCTTGCACAGGATGAGGATATTTACAAATTAAGAACCCTGACTCCCTGCTGAGTCTCTCAATTAAACTTCTAAGCTTCTCAGTTGACACAATGTATCAACCATAACAATGCACCCCTTATCAACTTGGCAACCAGACATATTTCTTTATATCAGCCTCCAGACATAAAGACATGCTTATTCTTAACATTTTGCAACTTAACAATCCTTAAGAACCAGCATTAAGTCTATCTACATTATATTACAATAGAAATATAATATTTTGCCTTTTGAACCCCAAGACTCTTGCACATCCATTTATGGCATTTAGTCCATCTGCAAGAATTGCCAAAGTACTAACAGTTTCAGCATTACTGAAAAGTCCAAGTCCCAAATATCCTCCAAGATGGAAGGCAAACTCTTAGCTGTGAATCCCTATACAAATGAAAACAAAGTTAAACACTTCTAACATGCAATGGCACAAGATAAACATTTGCATTCCAAAGGGTAAAAATGGGATACAAAGAATTGGGACCAGAGGAAGTCCAAAATCCAGCAGGACAAGCATTAAGTCCTGGAGTTCCAAGCTCAGCATCTGAAGCAATCTGGTTGCAATCTCCAAAAGGTTTAAGTGACTCCACCGCCACCCACCCCCCTCCCCCAGCACTTCCAGGGCTTTAGCTGCCATAGTTTCTCTCTTGGGCTGTCTTTGATCCCTCATTGCAGGTTTCCTTAGATGATCCATGCTCCTGGCTTTTCCAAACTTCTGGGTTCTCCATTGTACCCTTGCCTTCACACTCACAGCTTCACACACTGCTCTCTCAGGGGCACACTGTCTGGTCTCCCAGGCCTTCTGAAATTGGGGCAGAATCCTTTTTAATCTCAGAACCCTTGCACCACGTGGATGATACCAAGGTTTTCTGACAGCTGGAACAGTAGCCAGGCTCTCCTCTCTCTTGTCTGTAGAGGTTGAGTGCCTGGATCGCTGGGCACTCTGAACCTGATTCTGAGGGACAGATTCTCCATGCTGTCTGTATTCTGAAACCTGGTGTGGCCACCATCACCATTCTAGAACATGGTGCTCCGAGGCTTTCTCCTCCAAGCAATTTCACTTTTGCAGCTTTGAGGCTGCAAGGTGTGGGGATCAACTGCCTCTTCCTGTGATGCCTGCAGGCCATCTTTTTTATTCTGCTCCTTCTCAGCAATTGAGACCTCAGCTCTGTCTTTACAGTCCACAGAGTTACTGGAGCTTCCGTTCTGGCCAAACTCACAACATTTTAAATCATCCTGTTGAGCTCTTTGCTCTTGATTCACAACACAAATCTGGCTAAAAGCTCCCAACAATAGCTATGCCACCGCCTCAGCATTAAACTGTCTTGAAATTTCTTCTGCAGGAATAATTAGTCCATTACCCTTAATCTTAGTCTCAGGCAAAGTCTCTGGATACGAGCAAAATGCAGACAAGCTTTCTGCCAAGCTGTAACACAAATCGTCTGGAGTCCAACAACCGATGTAGTCCTTCTTCCCAGCAGAATCCTCCTGAGCCTGTTTTTTTTTGTTTTTTTGTTTTTTGTTTCTTTTTGTACCTGGGATTGAACTCACAACCTCATGCCTGCCAGGCAGATGTTTAAGCCACTGAGCTAAATCTCCAGCCCTTGAGTCTGATCTTTACTGGCAGGCTTTCTATCAGCCTTCTGGTCTCCAGAGCTCTGTCCAGAATCTCCCATGCAGAACAGCCTAAGTCATTCCAACTCTATGCATTCAGGCAACACCTCCGAACCTTTCCAAATTCTTCCAACAAGTCTTTCCCAAAGGCTTCTGAACCACATGGTCAGGTACAGTCACAGCAACAACCTCTGGTACCAAATTCTGTCTTGGTTACTTTTACTTTTCTCTTGTTGCTGGGACAAAATACGTAACACCCAAAATGAAGGAAGGAAAAGTTTATTTGTCTTACAGTTTGTGGAGGTTTCAGTTCATAATCAGCTGGCTCCAAGGCAGGTTGGCACGGCACTGTGACAATACTTCAAGGCAGCAGCCAGAGCAAAAAGGGGAAAACAAGCCTTTTCTCCTCCCTTATAGTGTATGCAGGCCACCCCCTACTACCTAGGGCAGATGTAGCACTCACAGAATTTCTTTGCCATCCTCTTGCACAGGATGAGGATATTTACAAAGTAAGAATGCTGACTCCCTGCTGAGTCTCTCAGAAGTTCTACATTTCTCAAGTTGACACAATATATCAACCATAACAGTTATTATAGGAATTACATTTAATATCTTACTTAGAACACTCCAGATTAAATTTATACCAGATTAGTTTCAATGACATACAAAAAATGCTCTTATACACGTTTGTCACCTCAATTTTTTCAGTTATTGGCATTATAAAATTATGTCTTTATACATTATATTGTAAAAAAACAGATTCATTTTGCATTAATCTCTTAAGTAATGCAGAAAGCAAAATGTGACACTGCAAGTCAAGTTTTTAAAAAATGCTAGTTTTATAACTATGCATCTCTTTTTCCTTACAGAGATATCTATTTCTACTTATGGCTTCAAGTTACTAAATACTTTTTTTCTTGTTTTTCCATTTTTTTTCTTTCTTTCATTTCAACCTATAGGATTCATTTTAGTATTTCTTACAGGGAGATTTAATGGTAACAGACTCCCCCAGCACTCATTTATCTGGGACAATGTTAATTTCTCCTTCAATTTTGAAGTATAGCTTTGCTGGATTTGGAATTCTTGGTCAAAGGTTTTTTACGTCTTTTAGCACTTTGATTGCTTTATGCCAGTGCTATTTGGTCTCCAAAGTATCTGATGAGAGCTCTACTGACAATCTTACTGAGAATCCTCAGTGACAAGTTGCTCCTATTGTTTGCACAATTTTTTTTGTCTTTGTCTTTTAACATTTTGATTCACAACTTGGTGTGAATCTCTTTGATTTTATTCTGCTTAGAGTCCATTAAGCTGTTTGGATGTTTATGTTCGTGCCTTTCATGAAGAGGTACCAGCCATTACTATTACTTTTTTTGAATAATCTCTCTGCTCGTGTCTATTTTTCTTCTTGTCAAACTCCCTCTCTGATCTTGCTAGCTGTGCTCACTTTTCTTAAAACTTTTTGGGTTTCTTTTCCTTCAAATCTATCATGTAAATTGTCTTACCTTCAAATTCACTCCTTGTTGCTATTTCGGTCTGTTCAAACATTGTTTGCATGACTTTCTCCACACCTTTCTTCCATTTGTGGAGCATTTTAAAGGTAGTTTTATTTATTTATTTATTTTTGTCTTTTTGAGACACCGTCTCTCTATGCAGTTCAGGCTGGCCTTGAGCTCACTTTGTAGCCCAGGCTGGTCTCAAACTTGCAATGATCCTCCTGCCTCAGTCTCCTGAGTGCTGAAAAATAGCTTTAAAAGTATTTATCAACAAGTCTACTATCTCATTTTGCTTTGAGATACTTTGCATTAGTTTATTTTTTTCCTTTCAATAGGCAATAATTTCTTGGTTTTTTTATGCTTTATTCTTTGAAAATTATGCGTTTGAATTTAATACTAATGTAGTAACTCTGAATATCAGATTCTCCTGTTTCATTGTTGTTGGTATTTTAATCATTGTGGCTGTGGCTGTGTGTGCTGGTGATCAGACTGACGTGTAAACTTAAAAGTCTTCTCAGTCATTTTTAAGTCTGTGCCTTTCCCTGGGCATGTGCAGTGACTTTCTAGATCCACCCCCATAGGTGGATGTTTTTAAATGCCTTAGATTCTACATTCTAGCTCTCCAAAAGGGAAAAAAGAGAAAAATGAAAAGAAAGAGGAAGAAAAATAAAAGAGTACTGGTTATTTAAATCCTCTAGCAATTGGTTAGATGGAAAAAGACTCACAAAAGTCGGGGAGGGTGTAAGGGGGCAATAACAACTGCCTCCTTGTGTGTGTAACTCTAAGATCACAGGCAGCAACTAGGACCTGGGACTCAGATAGCTCTGTCATTTTTGAGGACATGCAGTGTGCAAACTGCTCTAGGAGAGGTGGGGATAGGCAGCTTCTACCTTGCTACTAGTTGGAATTGACCAAAATTGACCACAATTTACCTTCCAAATCTTTGCCTACATGTTTCAACCCTTCAATAGGCTCCAGAAGTACAAGACATTTACCTCTGATATTCTGCCAGTGCAATGATTGTCCAGGTGGGGAGACAGATGCCTGGTGCTTCCTACTCCACCATCTTCCCAGAATCCTCTCCCTCAACAGCTTGGTTTAAAAAATTCCTCGACCAGAATATGACTCATTTCATAAAGTGAGTGCCCCTCAGGCATTTAAATATATGATTCAATTTGTTAAAATTCAATTTATATACTATGTGCCAGAACTCATTTATTAGATAAAGTGAGATACACCTAAGCTTGCAAGTACATTCCCCAAAGAGAAATGGTTAATGCACTTAGAATAAAAATAAAAAAGAACAATGCTTAGCATGAAATCTCATGTTTATTTCAAAGGAACACAGGAATTGCAGTAAAGAATACAACATCACAAAGCTGTTCTGTAACAATGAAACATTAAGACAATCATCAATTCTATGACACTGACCGCAAAAGGGTTTCAAAGAGAGGGGACTAAAGTTAAAAAATCAAAGAAACCTCCTTAAATGCACTTAATTAGACATTTCAAAGCTAGAGCAGAAAACTTCCTGTTAGTATGAAGTGTATGCAGTTATTAAGCTTGAAGGTTGAATATTATTTTGCCTCAGACAGTTCAACTAGCTGTGTGGTTGTTGTTTGTATAAATGCCTCGTTATCCATAAAAGCACAGGAACACCCTGCATTTATCTCACATTTCTGTAAAGAAGTCATTATTAGCAGCATCTACTTCAATGTTCCTTCCCCTCTGGTATGGAAATTCCATTGATTTTGCCAGTGTTTACAAGGCTATCATAAAATCCAGAAACTATTGATTTCAGCAGCTCAGGTATGAACCAGATCTGGGTGAAAGGGATTTATTACAGAAGGAGACAGAGGGAACCCAGGGTTATTTGCAAAGGGAGTGGTTATTTCTGCTTCTGGACAGCTTCTGGAATAAAAGGCTCACACAAAGTGGGTGGTGGAAAGGGAGGGGAGTGAACTGCTGGACTAAAAATGGCATCTCGCTGGCTCTGAGCTTGCAGAGGAGGAGAAAAGATTAGTGGCAGGAGAGTATGTGTCACCAAGCAGGTGCAGCAGGCAAAGAATGGAATATGTAAGTGTAACATTCTTGAGGACATAGGAGCATGTATCATTTTTCTTGCTCTCTGGCAGTACGCACAGACAGAGAAACTGAATGATTGACCTATGGTCATGCGAGCCACCAGAACAAAGCAAAAGGTAAACCCAGGCCTTGCTTGAGGCTTCCCTTTCTCCCTTTTGTTTAGCTCATTTTGCTGGTTCCAGGCCCACACAATGCATCTGAGGGCTGGGCATCACAGTACTATCAGTGTCAACCCAGGAGCTGCAAAAGTTTCTCACTAGATTGCAATCCTAAGGGATTTTTGGTTTTTGACACTGGTGATTGAAACCAGGGGCTCAAACATTGACAACAGCTCTACCACTGAGCTGCATCCCCAGTCCTTTTTATATTATTTTGAGATAAAGTCTTCCTCAGTTGCCCAGGCTGGCCAGCTTTCTGAGTAGTGAGGATTATAGGCATATACCACTCTCTCACTGCCCAGCATCAGCTCTCTAAGGAGCTCTTGTAACAAAGCAATGTGACCAATGTGTCTCTTGACAGCACTGTGCTCCCCAGCTTAGCTTGAGGTTTCTACAAGTCCTATCAGTGAAGGTGATTGGCACAGTGCCTCATGCAGAAAGAATGCTTAGTAACTGTTGGCTGCTACCATTGTCATCACTGTAATCATCATCATCATCATAATCATCATTGTAATTCTTATCATCATCATCACCCACAACAAACTAATACATAATTGTGCTTTTATTTATTTAATTCCATTATTCTGTATTTGATGCTTAGCACAGTGCTTATTACACATAAGATCCTCAGTATAAATAATTATTCATTAAATATACAACAAAAAGCTTTCTCTGTGCCATGTGTTAGGAGAAGAGAGGTAATTCACTCTGCAGCATGTATAGGGTGCTAGTTCTTCCCAGACTATCTTCATGATTTTCTACAAGGAGCACTAATGGTTTGGCAGCCTCCAGCTGGCTTTGTAGTGTGTCTGTCCTTTCTCAGCCTGAACTAAGAAGACAGGCCTACTTCCCCCATTCTTTGGATTTCTTTCCATCAAATGTGTCTTCTCACAACTCTTACCAGCAACATATCCTTCCCAAACTAGAAGTCCTACTGGGACTACTTCATCCCATGATTGTCCTGCTATTTCCTTGAAAGAGATATTCATCATTAATTTCTCAAATCATCCAGTCTCAGTTTGGAATTTGCATATCAGATTCAATCCTTTCCCAGCTTCCTGGGAAGCAGGGGAGTTCTTGCTCTTTTCACTCAATACTTGTTTATAAATAGGTTCTAGAGATAGGCCTGTGGAGATGGGAAGGCATTCTGGGACTGAGAAAAAAATGGGAGGGGAAGGAAGGTGAAGTAAAAAAAGATCAAGGTTTGATGTGTGCATGTACCAGTATCCCACAATGAATCTATTCACTATGTATTATAAATATAAACTAGTAAAAATGAAAAATAATCCAAGGAAAGGGAATGAAAAAAAATTAAGATGTGTTTTGTGCAGGTACCAACTTCTCACAATGAATGCAATCATTGTGTACTTGCAAGTATGTACTAATAAAAAATTAAAAATAAATAAATATCGATAGTTTCCATAAAAGGTAATCATGTAAACTGTTAATAAAGAGGAGAAAACTTTTTAAAATTAGACATCCTTTCCTGTTTATCTGCTAGTGTTCAGTGAATTGGTAGGTTCATCATTTCTTCTTTTTCAAAAATGTCACTTGTCCTAAGAGTGTATGTGCAGGGTTCAAAACATTGAGAGGAGGAAGTATTTAAGAAGCTGGATTTTCTTTCCCATGATAACTAAAACTAAGATAATATCATGGGTTTATAACAATAGAAATATTTAAAAAGAAGCTACAAACTACTGCCACATTCTTGCCTCACCATTCATTGCACTGAATGCCAGGAGGTTTTTCCAATTTGAGCTGGGACATAAATGTAATTTTTTTGCTGCATGGAGAACAAGGAGGAATTTACCATCATAGACAACATATGATATTAATGCCCTGAACTAGAACAGTACAGTAAGGACATCTGGCAAAAGTGGGTAGAAATAAGGTTGCAAGTGAAAAAATAATAAGATTGGGAAGTGATTGAATTTTGAGGTACACAGGAAGATAATACTGAAAGACTACTCCATTGGATTCTTTTAAAAATTTGTCTGGTACTATAGATATCTTGCACATCATCACAGATTTTTCTTTAGCATTATGAAATACACCACCAAATCCAGTTTGCTGGGTTTTATTCTGTCTAATAAAATGATAATAAGCAAAAGGGCAGAAAGCAATTGATAAATCTACATGTCTACTGAAATGGTGACACAGTATTCTGTCAAGGTGATATTTTGTTTTCAGTCCAAAACTATGACCTAAAGTTTTATCCTATGGAGACAAGGGACCTATATTTATTTAATTTGTAACATATCAGGTTTTTTGGGGGGAGCACCCAAAATCAAACTGAGGACCTTGAACTTGCCAGGCAGGCACTGTACTGCTGAGCTGTATCCACAGCATTTACTTAATTTGTGTGGACAGTCTTGGTCTCAAACAGTATCACTTATGCCAATTTAAAAGAGATAACAGAAAACTATCAACCATTATTATTCTTGGAGCATTTTGAGGAAAGCAGGATTCTCATACCTAGGATATAGCATAATGTAAAATGAAAGTTTGTCTAAGAAGAAACAACCAAATTTCAAATAATGTATTAGCATTTTTTAGAAAAAATTTATAGAAAGCAGGAGGAAAAAAGAGAAGGGAACATAACAAACAAATGGTGCCCTAAAATGACAACACAATGACATATTAAGACTGACTCTTAGTATATTTCGGATCTAACAAATAAAAGGCAAACTTTGCACAAAATCAGTAAGTCTAGAAAAAGGGTATGTGAGATAAATTACACCCCAGGAATTCTGTAGGAGCCCAGGAAGCAAAGAAAAGACTGGATACCAGAACTTGCCTAAGAACACCAAGAGGGCCAGACAGCAAAAATAAAGGTCCTGGAGTCAGCACCATGTGCAGGCTGTGAGGAGGAAAACCAGATGCCGGCCCCTTCCTGTGAGTCATCACCATTCGCAGGCCATGGGGAGGAGAACAAGAAGCCATCCACTTCCTGTGAGCTGGCACCGTGCATGGGCTGTGGGGAGAACCAGATGCCAGCCACTTTCTGTGAGTCAGTGCCATTCACGGGCCACAGGGAGGAGAACCAGATGCCAACCCTTTCTGGTGCATGGGCTGGGAGACGAGAAGAGCCAAGTACCTCTATCAATTCCTGTAAGTGACCAGCTGATCCAGAGAAACACGGGCTTAAATGGTAGCTTTTGAAGTAAAATACAACTTAATCTTGTAGTGTTTAGTGTTTCATTGACTTTGCAGGCCTAAAGCCAGTAGTAGTATGATCATCTATTTAGAGGATAACAATGCATAATATTGCATCTATGGGGGATCTCTTTCTGAAAGTGGTAGCCATTGTTAATTCCCTATACCTTGTTTAAAAATCCTTTATCATTTTCATTATTTTCTTGGGTTGGATTTTATTCTGTTGGTTTTGTTTGATTTTATTATATCCAGTGGCATGGGCAGCTATTTCAAAAATAACAAGATATATTATAGTAGCCAATTTGGATTTACTATTATCTTGTTTTAAGCCCTTTATTGCATTCATTGTTTTGTTTTTTACTGGTTCTATTCTGTTCTGTTTTGTTTGATTTTAATATGTCTGAAGGTCGGGGCAGCTATTTTGAAGACCACAAGAAGCATGGTAACCACTGTTGATTTCCTATTGTTTTGAAGTCCTGTGTCATTTACACTGGTTTATTTTGATTGGTTTTATTCTGTTTTATTTTGCTTGGTTTTATTCACTTCAAAATAAAAATAAATTACCTAGCATCTTCAGATAGTTTGTGTTATGGAGAATCCATATTCATGTTCAGAGCCATTAATGAATAGTCAATCAAAAGAGTTCTCAACTATTTTACAAAATTGTTATTACTGCCTGATTACTGAGTCATACAAATGCTCACTGTGTCACACTGCAGCTTAATGGAAGAAGTCCTTTTCTATATTGAGACAACCATATTCTCTCTCCTATCACTTTTCTCTAGGGGCCTTTATTTATTTATCTTTTATTTTGAAGCGAATAAAACCAAGCAAAATAAAACAGAATAAAGCCAATCAAAACAAAACAGTGTAAGTGATGCAGGATTTCAAAACAAGATAATAGGGAATCAGCAATGGCTACCATAATGCCTTTTGTTGTCTTCAAGACCGCTGAACATAACTTCAGACATAGCAAAAATCAAACAAAACAGAACAAAATAGAACTTTCAGTGCATTCCTTTTTTATAATTATAGTTCAGATGGATAGCTATACTGCACTTGGTATTTTTCATATGTTTTTAGTATTTTTCCATTCCTCTCATTTCACACAGAAATTCAAAACAATTCATTCAAAAAAATGAGAGTCTTTACGGTTTTAGGTTTTAAACTTGCTACCCACTAAAGTTCCTTCTGTACTCCTAATCATATTATTCCCTTATATGTATATTCTTCTTATTCCCTTATATGCATCTTTCTATATCTCTCAACTGAATATTCAAATTGAATATCTACTATCTTATAATTTAGACAGAACGACTTTCTTTCTTTTTTTTTTTTTACTTTTTTTTTTAGACAGAGTCTCCCCATTTAGTTCAGGCAGGTTTTGAACTCTCTATGTAGTGCAGGGTGCCCTCGAACTCATGGCAACCCTTCTGCCTCAGCCTCCTGAGTGCTGGGATTTCAGGTTTGTGCCACCATGCCTGGCTCTTTGTTAATCATTATTAGCGACTCATTTTCCCCAAGTTTAAAAAAGTGAAAATAGTATTTATACTCTCTCCTAGTTACAATTAGTTCAACTCTTTCAATGGGCAGATCTTGTAAACTCTTTTTTAAAAAATTTTTTTTTATTTTGAAGAGAATAAACCAAACAAAATGAAACAGAATAGTGTCAATCAAAACAAAACAATGAATATGGTACATGGCTTCAAAAAGAGATAACAGGAAATCAGTAATGGTTACCATAATGCCTCTTGTTATCTTCAAACTAACTGCCCATACCATCAGCCATAATAAAAATCATCAAAATAGTACAGAATAAAACCAATAAAAACAAAACAATGGAAGCAATACAGGACTTCAAAACAATAGTAAAACAACAGTGCCTACCACAATGCTCTTGTTATCTTCAAAGTAGTTGCGTATACCATCAGACATAATACAATCAAACAACACAAAATAGAATAAAATCAATCAAAACAAAACAATTAAAGCAATACAGGGCTTCAAAACAAGATAATAGGAAATCAATAATGGCTACCATAATATATTTTATCTTTGAAATAGCTGTTTATGCCATCAAATATAATAAAATTAGACAAACCAAAACAGAATAGAACCAAACTAAACAGAACAATAAAAACAATATGGGATTCAAATCACAATAATATCTTAACAATGGCCACTGCCTTTCCTTTTTAGACACTTCCTCCCCTTTCACTTTCATGATATGTATTTGTGCATTTTGGATTCCACTAACTCCTTTAGTTTTTTTATACAATGGAGACACGATATTCATCCAAATGACTCTGAACATTTTCATTCATGAGCATGATCTCAAGTTGTATCTGTTTACCTACAAGAGACTCAAGGTTATCCCTCTCCATAACTGAATAGCTTTCCATTGTATAAAAGTGCCATGTCTTTCTTGTCCTCTCTGCAGCTAATGGGCAAGCTATTCCCACTTCTTTCTGGCTCTATATCACATAGAGCGTTGTTATCCTTTGATTTTCAGTCTATGAACCCCCTTTCAAATTAAATGTATTTCTTCTATAAAGCATATTGATAGATCCTGTCTCCTAATCCACTCTGCCTGTGTTTCTTTTTATTGGTGAATTGAGGCTATCTCCATTAATGGTTGTGGCCAAACATGCACTGTCTCATCTCTGCCATGCTGTTTTCCTGCCATTGGTTGCCTACTTTTCCTCTCCATTCAGTTGTCTATCCCACTGGGTGATATCCCTCTGCTGCTGTTCCTGGAACCATGGTCTTTCTTATCTCTCTCTAGAAAGCCCTTTAGTATTCTTCGTAGGGTTGGATTGGTGGTCATGAGTTCCTTTAGTTGTTCCTTGTCATGGAAGTATCTTGTTTCTCCATTAATTCTGAAAGAAAGTCTTGCAAGGTACATCAATCTGGGTTGGAACTTGTTTTCTTTCAGGAATTGAAATACTTCACTCCAAGCTCTTCTAGACTTGATGGTTTGTGTTGAGAAGTCTGTTGTGATTCTGATGGGTTTTCCTTTATAGGTGATCTGTTTCTTTTCTCTAACAGATTTTAATATTCTTTTCTTGTGTTGAATTTCCAGGATATTAATTATTATCTGTCTGGGTGTAGATTTATTTTGGTTATGGCTAGCTGGAGTTCTATATGCCTCAGTTATCTGAATGTCACTTCCTTTTCCCATGCTTGGGAGGTATTCTGATATTATTTCTGTAAACAGACTTTTAATGTCATTTGTGTTGATCCCTGCTTTTTCACTCACACCTCTTATTCTCAAATTATGTTTCTTTGGGTTGTCTTGCAGCTGTTCAATTGTTACTTCCTGGTTCCTTATTATTTTTAAGAGATCCTTCCTTTCACGATCACAAACTGCAAACCTGTCTTCAAGGTTTGAAAGTCTAGTCTATCTTCAGTTTCTTTCAAGTGGTTTGCCAGCTTTCAGTGGAGTGTTTAATTTTCTGGGTATCTCTTTGAATATGTTTCATGTATTCTAAATCTTTCTTATATTGTTCATTCAAGGTTTCCCTCATTTTCCTATGCTCCTTCATTTTTTAAATCTATGTCTTCTTTAGAGGTGCTTAGCAATTCATTTATTATGTTTTTCATTTCTTCTTTTGCCTGAGATAACACTTCTGTTCTAATTTCTTTGATAGACCTGGGCTGGTCACTGGCAGGGATCCTCCACTATGACCCTTGGAGTGTGCCTAGGGGTAGGGCTGGTCACTGCCTCCGTACCAAGCTGAGTACCTGGGGGGAACCTCTGCAATGGCTGCTGGAATGCATGTTGGGTAGGGGCTCAGTCCACGCAATTTTCACTAGTCTGCACCCAGTTAGGAGCTGTTGGAGGAAACCTGCAGCAGTTCTGGATCCAGGCTTATCTGACCCGACTCCAAAACAGCCCCTGGTCAATTGTTCTCTCCCACTGAAGTCCTCTGCACTCACCACCAGCCAGTGCAGTCCTCTGCATCTGCTGCTCCCTTCCACCACTGTGTCTCTTTGCAGAGGCTTCTGGGGTCTCCAACCGCCACAGTTGCTGTGACTGTACATCTCCAGCTTCCAATAGCTCCTCACACAGTTGGTTTGGCTCTGAGTGAAGGCACCACAAGTCACTGCCTTCATTAAAGTTTTTCTTTTTACTCTCTCTGTGGGTTTCAGTTCTCACTTTAGATTCTTCATGGGTCAAGGGGACCCATTTCCATCCTTCTTGTCTTCTCCACAATGTTGTATTCCAGCATCTGGACTGTATCTCTCAGAGAGGCTGTTTACTTTGCTGCTTACTGTTCTGCCATCTTCCTTGAAGTCTCTTCTCTACCTAACCTCTTCTTGCTGAAGTGCATTTCTTGCAATTGTCTTGAATTATTTCAAGTTAAATTATACTGATGATTAGGACTTATATGTAAAACCAATGCTGTCAGCAAAATTGTCTTTACACAAAGGACAAATTATTACACATGAAGAACTCTATGGTTCAGGATAGCTACAGTAAGGCTGCCCATACAATGATGTGCAAATGGTTCTGTGGGTAGGGTTTATTAACTCAGCAAAACTCTATTCATGCTCTATTAACTATATTACACATATATAAAGCTTTAAAAATAAACTATAGCATGCTAAACTGCTGAATCTGGGTCTAGTTCTTGACCAAGATCAAAGCCATTCATGATATTTAAAAATGAATAGATCATTGTCAATAATTAGTACTGAATGTTTCTTCTTTACATTTAGCAAAAAGAAAGAAAAAAACAACTTTGGAACAAGCTCCAAGTAGATATTGTGGTTTAAACACTGGTAGATGAAATCTATATATCTGAATGATTGTCTAATACACTGTCATGAGATACCTAATTAGGTACAGTTGAAACACCAAGTATTCAAAAAATGGAGACAACTACAGAAGCTGTTTTTTATTTCTCTATTTGAATAAAGCTGTCAATGCCTTCTACTAACTGATTGTCAATGTGCAAATTCCTTAATCTCTCTGCATTCATTTTCTCATCTGTTAAATCAGATGCAGAAGACAGTCTTCCTTTTTAATCTGTGAGACTTAAAAGAGATGATTCATAAAATAAGTTTACCCCAGAATGAAGCATGCAGAAAGCACTAAATAAATGTTAGCTATTGTTAAGACAGTTAAATAACACAAAACCGTGGGACAAATGAGTAAATCGGTAATTCCAATAAAATTTAAAAAGGAATATCTACCTTAGCAATATAACTAGTAGAACAATCCTCTGAAATTTGTATTATTGGAAAACATAGTTTAGGCAAAAGGTAATCAGGCAAAAGGACTCGCTGGTGTTTAAGGTAAGAGATTTCTAACTTTTTATAATGGATTTGACTATAGATCACGAGATCATGTCACACATTGCATATTAATTCATTGTCTTAATAACAGAAATCTAAAAAATGTTCCTTTTCCTGGCCTAGAATATGTCCAACAGTTACTTTCTATGGACTAAACCATTTTTTTAATGACCCAGGGTAAATCAGTTCACTTGAACATAGTTGATTTTAGATCAGTTAACTACATTAATGCCACTTTCAAAATTTCCAAATTAAGGCCCTTATTTTCTGGTTGACTGTTTTTTTTTTTTTCCTGAGCCCAACAAATTAAACTATTGCAGTTTCTAAAGAAATAGCTAAGTGCTAATAATATTAATTGCATAAATGAGTCAATTTTGTATTATATATGCCAAGGATTTTCAACCAAGAAATTAAACAGTAGTTAGAATTTATCTTTCTATTGCAATCTAAGGGTGTTAATTCTTTAAATGTGTTACATTACATCTCTCAGGTTTTTGCAATGAAAATTCTTGCATTGCAAAACTATCATTTAACAGGCATGCTTAGTGCATTATGCACTGAATATGGAATTATTTATTTAGAGAATTGCAGCTATATCGGTACTAAAATTATTTAAATGCTAAGTGATTATTAATCTGGAAAGGATTTTTTTTTTTTCGGCACCGGGGATCAAACTCACAACCTCGCACCTGCCAGGGCAGGCACTTGAACTGCTGAGCCATACTCCCGGCCCTAGTGTTTTGAGGCAGGATCGCACTATGTAGCTCAGGCCGGCCTTGCGCTCGCGTTGTAGCCCAAGCCGGCCTCGAACTCACAACGCTTCTCCTACCTCAGCCTCCCGAGTGCTGGGATTAAAGGCGTGTGCTACCATGCCTGGCTCTGAAAAGGATTTTAAAATGAACAATGTTTTCTTCTTAAAATATAGTAAACTTGGAGAACTTTAATAGTACAATAGATTTTGGGTAAAAGTAGATTGTAAAATCAAAGGAAAGTAGGTTGGTTTTCAGAAATAGGTTCACAAAAGAACTCCTCTATAATGCACTTAAAAGTGTAGATAGATGCATATTTTAAATTACTTTATAGACAGTATAAGAACATTTTTCTGTAAGTTATTATTAAGAGCAGAATACTGTTCTATGTATAATCTACAACTATGCTTACCAGTTTGGAAAAGTAAATGAAGATCAAATGGCAAAAGCAATTTTAAATCTGTATACTTATTGCATTTGGGAGAATTTTGGGGGGAACTACGTAGTTAGGATGAAGAGACCATGAACTTAGAAACAAAAGCATTGTGCAATTTAAATTCCCTCCAAGAATAAGGTTTAATCTGGTTCTGTAAACCAGATCTCTTAAAATTTGATTCAAATCAATTTTGAGAGTTATTAGAGTTCCTTTCTTCATCTAGCAATTTTGAAATAAATGTAGAATAGCACTAACCAATAGAAATATCAAACGATGTCATTTTATTGAATCATGGGTTAAAAAATCATTAGCGTCAGTTGTGAGTACAGCTAAATTATACCTAACCTATCATGTGAACACTGAATTGTTTTACTTTGTGTTATACTTAAAATGTTCTTCCAATCTCAGTTTTGTATTTTCTTAATTTCATTATAATACTTTAATTACTTTGTTGTCCTTTTGTAAAGAAGCACTAAACTGTTTCTCTATTTAGGATCATAATTTCAAGTTCTTTATCCTGGAGAGCAGCTCTTTTCAAATATGATAATCATTAAGTTTAGTTAAAACTGAAGTCTATAGCTAGTTTCCCAGTGAGTAACTGAACAGTGTTTTATTGAGAACACTACACAGAAATTGTGGCATATCTGTTTTTCATCTATCTATGAACCCCAAATAATTCGTTTTAAAAATACCTGATGTCATGTAGTTATCTAATTTAGCTATGCATTACTGGTGGAAAATTGTTTTATAATGTATTAAGTATTTGGAATTTTAACCTTTGACCTTCCCTACTGTTTTTGTTTTGTTTTGTTTGTTTTTTAATTACACAAGCCCATGGTCCCAAAATGAGGATGCTGGGCAAGAAACCATAAACAGGAAAAGGTGGGATTTTAAATCTCTTAGAAAACAAAATGAATATATTTTGGATTATGCTAATTTAAGTTTGAAATTTGACTGGCGTAGGCAAAGTGCTAATATGTTTTGAGTTGAATTTCCTTGCTTGTAAATTCGTCTCAATACTCTACCACAACTATATTAGGTTCGGTAATGCTCAGGAAGACCCTGAAGACAGTGAATGGTGTGTGAACAGTATTTCACTTCATTTGTTCTAGTTTATTTTCCATTTTTGAGATAATTGATGCCTTACTTTGAAAACTGGATTAGACAATATATCTCATTGTCATATTCTTTACATTTCTGAATCAAGATATCATTATCTTAGTAACACTGTTTACTTCTCAATGCTACATAAAATATAAAATATTCTAACACTGGGCTACATCTTAGAGCTGATGAAATACAGTAAATGCTGTCAAAAAGGGCTTTTGAAATGTATAGTAGGAGATGAGTTTTCTCTAGGAAAATCTGGCCCACAAGCTGATTATGCTATGTATACCACTTTTATCCTTAATTAGGAGAAGGAATCTGGTTGAGATTTAGAAAAGAATTTAGGTGTACTCTATGTAGTTCCATACCTTCTAGCAAAGAGTGGAGGTATCTGTTTGATGTTTTTAATTAGGTGAACTTGCTGCTAGTTTTTCTCAAGTTATTATTGATCATTGCTCCACAACAGAAACTGATGATATGAAAAACATTTTTGTTTCATAATGCATCAGAATTTGTGGAGAAGATTTGTAAGAGTTGTTTGATCTGCCAGCATATAATAGTTATTAAAGAGGATCAATGAAATTTCCATTTTCTTCAGTACATTACATAAAAGAAATCCATTGATCATATTTGCCTCAGCAATGATTTTTTTTTTACATTTCTAGAATATCTGTCACTCCAGTTTGGATGTAGGATCTATTCATGTATCAGATGTTGGCTCATTACTGCAAGCCATTTGATCCAATTCTCACCTGTTAAGGGTACCAACTCTAAAAAATAGTATTTCCCTATCTTTTCTATTGCTGGCCTATGAGATTTTTGGTGATCTTGATTAAATTACCCAGGAATCAATATATAGTGAACGTGACAGGGAGCCATATAATAGGACAAAGCACAGTTGGCTTATAGACTTTAATTAAATTCTACAGACACCTGTTTGTTATCACCATTCTTACTTTTCAGAAGACATTGAACCTACCAATTTTATTTTCCACTTATATGTAAGTCATTCAATCATTAAATCATTTTGGTTTAACTCTGAAATAGCAATGAAAACCTTTAAGCCCTGTATCTTGTCATGCTCGTTTAAGGTTTTACACTCCCTCCGATTTCACTGAGTTTATCCCAGGACTGCAGAGTTGGGTTACTTTTGCTTAATGTTGGATATAAATTTTGTATCCTCTTCAATGTGGATTTTAAACTTTCAGTCATGGTCATCCAGGCACTTTTTGGATGGTTTCATCCAGAAAACACATTAAAGTTTTCCCCATTCTTATGCCCTTGTTATTCAATCAAACATTAATCAAGATGTTGCTAAGAAAGGACTTTGTCTAATCAAGATATTGCCAAGAAATGACTTTGCAGTTGGAATTAAGGTTACTAATCCACTGACCTTAAAGTAGGAGGATTTGTCTAGATCCTTAGTAGGTCCAGTGAAACCATATGAGCCATCAAAAGTAGAAGAGAAAGGCAGACACATTGTAGCAGGGAGAAAGACTGGAAAGTTCAGAAAAACATGGGGAGCATGTGACCCACCATTACTACCTTTGAGAACAAATGAGCCATGAGCTAGGGGCTGTGGGCAGCATAGAAGTTGGGAGCAGTCATTTGCTGATAAGGACCTCTGTACTACAACTACTAGAACTGATTTCTGCCAATAACTGGGGTGAGTCTGTAAGTGACATCTCTCTAGATCTCTAAAAGGAACACAGTGTGGTTGACACCTTGATTCTATCCATATTAGATTCTAATCATGTCACCTGGCAGACCCTGCTAGATTTCTGATCTATAGAAGTGTGAGATTATTAATGGGGACTGTTTTAAGTGGATAAATTTGTGGCAGTTTGTTATGGTAGCAACTGAAAACTAACACTCTATCCATCCATCCACCCATTCAGCACATGCTTATTGATCTCTGCCCAGAACATCAAGGAGCTGTTCTTTAGCTGAAGACAACACAATTAAAAAAAGACCAACATCATTTCCTTCATAGAACTTGCTTTCTAGTAACAACACCCGATAGTCCCAAGCCCCTAGCTAGCACACTGTTGTTTGAGCTGGCAGACCTGTGAGACTGGACCTGTGGAGCGCCCTGAGGACAATGCATACACCGGCGATGTACTGTCTCCCTGACCAGACACTGTGTGCATTTGGGCGGATGCACAAATCTAGTTGGTTGGTAATCTCAGGACTAATAAACGTGAATGATTTGCTTGAGTTAATAAGTAATATATATGATTACTTCTTAAAGACTTAGCAAAAATTATATAATGGTGCTCTAGAAAAAACTGATAAAAAGTGTAAATTGAAATCTAAGATATACCTTGATAACACCACTTGGAGGTAGTAGACAAAGGAAGATTCTTTTCAGAATCTTCCCAGAGTACATAGGACAAAGTTAAGACTGATGAAGCTAATGCTCCTTTTGTTCTACAAGAAGATAATGATGCTTATGGTACATTTGAAACTTTTTACATTTCTTCGCTATGTCATTTGCTACGACAATGCATGAAGCCTGAACAACAGTCTCCTTCCCATGTAAAAGTCTCAAAAAGTCTCCTATCAAACCTGGAATCTGCTGCTCAAAATCTGCGTCCTGATCCAGTCAAGTTAGTGAAATAGAGCAGTAGGAGAGGGCTAATGGTTAAAAGGATCATGAAGTTTGTGAGGTGGTGTTTATGATCATGAGGAAGCCATCCTTTTCTAAATTTCCTTTTTCCTATTTTGATGGTGCCAAATAGCTTCAGCTCTTAGACCTTCTGGCCATGTATGCATCAATTCAGCTTCTGGGTAAAGCTGGGAGGAGGCCTTTGTAGATTTGGCAAAAGGAAAATGACTGTGTGGCAGCATAGTTTCATTCTTCAAGGATTTTTAGAAAACATTGGGTTTTTTGCCTTAGCAAGCCCTCAACAAATGTGTGACATATCTTATTTCCTCTCTGTTTCCCTCCCTCCTCCCCTCCCTGCATGTTCTTCTCCCTCCCCCCTCTTTCTCTCTCTCTCTCTTACATCAATGAAAAATGTATTGTGTGGTCTTCTCTTTGGCATATCCTGAAAACCCTGAATTACTCTCTGATGCTTTGGTGTCTGCCTGTGTCTGAGTCTCCATGGACACAGTGAGACCAGTCTTAAAAGGAAAGCAAGCTTCATGGCAAGTAGTAGCCAGCTCAGCCTCTATGTTACACATACGAGTAGGTGTTTTCAGGTGTGACTTCACACTTTTTCTCCTCATACCACTATCACTGGAACCCTAATGGAAATACTTTTAAGAAATCTCAGTTACCTGTCATAAAAACATCCCACTACCTCTTTCTGAATATCATTATTCAATATTCACAGATTACAAGAAACTTTGAAACTGAGGTAGGATGGAAGAAATAAAGATACACAGGTGATAAGGAAACTCAACCTTTTTTCTCCCTTAATATCTTAAAACTCTGGGTCATATTCTTGCTCAGCTCTGCATGCAGGCATGTTAATCACTTAAGGAATATGTGTATTGCAAAGGTTATTATGAGTCCTAAATTTACCTAGCCTATCTCATCTTTCTTTAAAACTGAGGACACCAAGATATGAGTAACTAAAGTAATTTTCAGGGTTTTCAGGGACACCCAATTGCCAGTTTTCACAACTTTCAGTTTTATATCCCATGCAGTAGCAACATCTACAAGTCTGGAAATCTACGATCACCTTGAGTTCCAGTGAAAGCAAAGTTTTGCAGACTATCTACCCCATGTTGAGATCACCTGCCCCAAGCAGGAGCAATTACCTAAAGTCAGAATCCAGGAAACTTCCTCCCAAGCAGTAATAATCATCTAATGCAAATTGAATTGCCCCTCAAGCTATTAGAATGTCTCTGAAGGTACAGAACCATGACTAAGATAACGATGCCTGGATGCCGGTCCATCTCAGCTAATTCCTAAAAGTTTGCCTTGTACATTTATGGAGCAGTTGCTCTGAACCTTTGCATGAGTGAGCTCCCCAGTTGCTCCAGGTGAAATCCTATTCTGCTCTCTCTTACTTTCTAGCTCTATCTAACAAATCTGGCTACGAGTTCTGAAAATTCTTCTTCATTCATTTGAGTCAAGATCTTACTTGGCAGGGTGAGTTGAGGTTCCCATGTCATATTTAGGGGATTTCCTTGGACTTGATCAGATGACAAGAAGACGTATTTTCACTGCTCCTAAGCGGAAATATATCTAAGGCATTCAGCTAAGTGGCTATTCACTATATTTATGATATACAAACACACAAAAACATGTAATACTCAGTGATTTCTGGTAGAAGAACTATAAACTTTTTATAATCTTTTATGCACATAAATAAATGCCCAACTTGCCTACAGGTCAAACCAAACCTTAAAATAATGGGAAAATTATCAAGCAATAATGGCCCAATTATATTGTGGTTTAAAAATTTTAATATTGTATCACTAACTAGTGATTTAGTATGTGATAAAAATAACTTCAAGATTCAAGAAATAAATTCTAAGATAAAATGTAGAGGGAACAGAGGCAAAGATGTAATAAGTAATGCAAAATCTAAGTTAAAAGCCACTGAGTAAAGAGTGATTTTTCTTTTTCATTATATGGCCAACTCAAAATGGATATAAATAGTCTCACAAAAAGCTGAGAGTAAAGTACTGTATTTAAGAGCAAAAATGGTAAATTGATCTTAGAGGGCATGGAATGGAGCTTAGTCATAATAACATTCTACCATTACTTTTTTCTTTATTACTTGGTACATTAATTCAAGATGTACATGAGGATATAATACAGAAAGCAGGCAAGCAAGGAAATATCAATAATATTTGCAATTTTTCTAGGGAATATGTCCGTTGTATTTTTCAATTCCAACTTCATTGATGGCTAAGCTTATGTTGAACTATTTATATTCCATTCTGTCAAAGTGAAAAATACAGATTTTGAAAAAAAGACAATAAAAACGAAAAGTTGATTTCTACTAAGTAGAAAATTTCTCCTGCAGTGTCCTGCTTGGCTAAAATAAACCAAAATAAGTGTGGCAGGGAATTGAAATGGGACTCCTTTGAATGTTGGGGTCAAGTATGGGAGCAGTTTTTTAAAGCTGCTTTAGTGAGGAAGTTTTAGGGAACCAGCTGTATGTGGGGCCGTGTATGAGGACATGTTAGCGGGGATGGTTGCTGGACTCCTCTCTGAATCCTGAAGCCACCCTTTGTAACACCTTCAGTGTGCCCTCAGGTGTTCCCTGCAGTTGGCAACAGGAGTCTGGGTCTTCTACTTGAAGAGAGAGGAAATGAGGCCTAGGTCTTCTCCCCCAGCTGTCAGTTCACGACAAGGGAAGGACATTTGTCATGTGAGAGGGAATTATGTCACAAAAATTTCTGACTTGGTATAATATGGATTCCTAGCAAGATAGAGGGAGGCCTAACAAACCTAGGATCTTGGAGCAGGGAGGATAAGGGAAGTGGTAATCTAGGTGACAGATGCACCATGCATCTGGGGGTAGCAGGCATGCAGGAGCAGGCTGCTGGGATGGGGATATTGAGAATCTATAGCTAGCTGCACCCCAGCGGCACCAAGAGTCTGCCAGGCCAACCCCAGAGGGCAGCAGTTCAAAAAACACCCCTTCACTCCGGAACTGAGTTTTAGTCAAGCTTGGTGTGGGGTATCAGTATAACGCCTGGTGGTATACACCTGTAATTCCAGTACTCTGGGAGTCTGAGGCAGTAAGATCTCAAGTTTGAGCATAGACTGGGCTACACAGCAACTTAGCAAGAGCCTGACACAAAATAAAAAAGAGTTGGAGGTACAGCTTAGTGTGAAGACCCTGGATTCAATTCTCAGTACCACA
Source organism: Dasyprocta punctata (assembly GCA_004363535.1). Lineage (NCBI taxonomy): Eukaryota > Metazoa > Chordata > Mammalia > Rodentia > Dasyproctidae > Dasyprocta > Dasyprocta punctata. Next base: position 155,301 of record RJWM01000320.1, read on the forward strand.
TACACATCCCAGAGGCATGGAAATTGAGGTGAAACCATCACATCCCCTCTCCCAGGTAAGTTTTCAGTCCAGAGAAGGTCCAAGCTGAGCAAGAAGAGCATACCAACATTGGAACAATCTCTAGAATCATGAGTGTGATTCAAAATGCGTGGGAAACTCAGAGTGAGTAGAACAATTCGGTTCCCTGTAAAAATTTATACAGAGTCTGGGAAAAGCTCCCTCACAGAATAAAGCTTACTTTTTGTGTTCTATCCATCTTTAAATTTGCCTTAGTTATGTCATGAATCATGACTATTCAACATAACGATTATACTTAGTGACATTCTTATTTTCTCTGCAGTGTCCGCAAAGAGACCTTTAAAATGTCATTTGTTGGTACTCATGAAAGATTTGCGTATCAAGGAAAATGAGAATGAGATCATAATTATCAGAATATCTAGTATAGATAATATTTTAGGTGGTTTCAAAAGTACAAAATAGGAATGGATTGAATTCAGAAACCGCCTTAAATTAAAGCTTTAGATTCCTGTTTACTTTCTGGCTGAGACTGAGTAAAACTTCTGCTGCAGACAGTTAATAGAAGAGAGCACTGTTTTCTCCAGGGCAAATATCTGCATGCCTGCTCATTTGGGGCCCACTGGAGTTTTTAAATATATTAAAATGTACTGTACAGGTTTCTCCAAGCATATCTTAAAGGCCTTAACTGAAATGGTGGAAATCTCTGATTCAAATGATTAGGTTTCCAGCTAACAGCAGGGATGTTCCTGGCCAGGGAGTGGGAGCCATGTGGAATCAAATAACATTCGTCATTAAATCCATGTTGGGTGACTTCAGAAGGGGAGGGAGGATGATGAAACAGACATTTCAAACATGGCTTTGCAAGGCGGTTGAGTAAACAGCCAGTGTTCCCAGGCCTCTCCTACATCTGCATCCTTGTGAGGAGACAGTCACAGAATCAAGATTCTTCGCTGTAGACGAATGGGCAGTGCCTAAAGAGCCAGTCATTCATTCTGCCAGCACGAACCTTACCAGACAGGGGCCCTGAGAGTATGAGGATTGAATTTGGCTCTACTGGAAAAGTAGGACACTGTCCCCAAGAGTCTCGGGTTCTGCTGTGTGCTGGGCACTCATGGCCAGGAAACAGACATTGGACCATGTAGCCCATCCCAATGGTAGGCAGTGGGCACAAGGGCTAGTCCCAGTTCTGGTGCCAGTCCTCAGTCTGTATCCTGTAGTCAATGGGATTTCCCTGCATAATCTGTTTGAAGCACACCATACAGGACATGGGTCTCCAGGCTATGGAACTGTGCTGAGCTGTGAACAGCAGTCTGCAGTTCTGCATCTGATCCCCAAAAGGGCAATAGAGAGACAGGACACCATCAACACTGCAGGTACAACTGAGATGTGGGGGAGAAACACAGACACAGCTATGTGAAAAGATTTAGATTTAAACTGTAACTATAAGAGCCATTTGCAAGCTGAAAGGTGTGTTTCTCTTGGAAAGAGGCTGAGATTTTGATAGTCCATTTGGACAGGCAATCCTCTGTAAACCTCCAGATCTGGCCTGGTGATTAAACACTTCATTCCTCCTCTGCAGTGAAATGGGAGCCAAAGGGAGTGAAGACTGGCAGAAAGGAAGATTTGTGCAGTGAATTTGTCTATGCTGGCAATGTCACTCAGATTTGGTAGTTCATTCCCCTCATTCCCACTAAATTAATGCTTCTGCCATTAAGAAATTCTTATATTTATTTCTCTGAAGGTCAATCAACTGCTGTTTAAGTTAAGGAGGTGGAAGAATAGAGGCGCTGTGGATCCCATTCAAGGTCACACAGCTGGGAAACAGGGTTGAGCCTAGAAACTCTGATGCCAGAGTCTTTATTCTGGTTGGCTGCTGCCCCGTGTCTCTTTTGTCCTTTCTCTTCTTTTCTTTTCCTCCTTTCTTTTCTTTTCCTTTTTTTTTCTTTTTCTTTTTTCTTTTCTCTTCCCTTCCTTCCCCTACCCCCTTTGCTCTTCCATTTCCTTCCTTCTTTCTCTGCTTGCTCTTGCTGACTCCCTCCTTTTCTTCCTCCTTTTCTTCCTTTTTATTTTCTTTCTACAATGCTAGGGATTGAATTCAGGGTCTCTACACTGAGCTACAACCCTAGCAACTCCTCACATCCTTCTTTTTGAGACAAGGTCTTGCTAATTTGTAAAGATTGGACTCAAACTTCATGCACTACCACACCAGCTCCCACTTGTTTTTCCACACACTTTTCTCCTTGTCCAAAGCATTTTCCCTGCCTTGTCCACCAGGTGAAGAGCAGTTTATTGATTTAGACCCCATTTGGGTTCAGGGGAGCCTAGGACTCTTGCTAAACTGGCTTGTACAAGGAATGCCATCCTTGGAGTCTCCGGAGCCTCAGAAAGCATTTTATTTAAAAAGCTCTTTCCTAGAATAGTAAAATCAATTCTGTGTAACAAAGGAAAGGCAGTGGGCATCACAGTCCCTGATTTGAAATTATATTACAAAGCTACTGTGATAAAAACAGTATGTTACTGGCAAAAAACAAAATAGCAAACAGACCTGAGAATCAATGGAATAGATTAGAAGATACAGAAACAACTCTAACATACTCAACCAATTTTTCTTTGAAAATTGAGCCAACCACCTCTGGAAGAAAGATAACCTCTTTAATAAATGGTGCTGGAAAAAGTGACCCATATCTTTCAATGTGCACTAAAGTCAAAGTGGATCAAAGATCTACATATTAAGCCAGAAACTCTAAATTTGCTGGAAGATAGAATAAGTAGAACTCTTGAAGACATTGCTGTAGGCAAAGACTTTATGAACAAAACCCCAGTCACACAGGAAATATGACAAAGAATCAAGAACTGGTATTTCATCTTATTAAAAAGCTTTTGCACAACAAAAGAAACCACCAACAGAGAGATGAGACAACTCACAGAGAGAGAAAAAATTTTTGCCAGTTGTTCCTCAGACAAGGAGTAATATCTAGAATATACAAATAACTCAAAAAATTAAATCCCCCCAAATTTAAAGACCAAATCCAAATATGGTCATCTGAAATAAATAGACACTTCTCAAATGCAGAAGTAGAAATAGCAAATAAATATATAAGAAAAATATTCAACATCATTGGTCATTGCAGAGATGCCAATTAAAACAATGCTGAGATTCCATCTGACTCCAGAAAGAAAGCCCGTTATCAAGAAATCAACCAATGACAAATGCTGGCAGGGCTGAGAAGAAAAAGGAACTTTCTCCACTGTTGGTGGGAGTGTAGACTGGTACAACCACTATGGAAATCAATGTGGGGATGCCTCAAAAAACTAAAACTAAAGGTTCCATTCAACCCAGGTATTCCCCTTCTTAACGTCTTCCCAAAAGAATTAAAAGTATCATATCACAATAATATAAGCACACCCATGTTTAGAGTGGCCAACGTTTTCTTTTTTTGTGACCCAGGCTAGCCTTGAACTTGCAGCTATTCTCCTGCCTCAGCTTCCTCAGTCTGAAGTGTTTCAGGCAATTAGAAATAAAGAATCCAAAATATGGAACCAGAATTACCAGACAGTCCTAATTTGCTGGCAAAGCCTGTATTTTAGCTGTAAATATTTTAATACCATTTATTGGCTTATGTTCTTCAAATGTAATACAATGCATCATTAATTTTGTAGTTTCATTTCTGAAAGCTATAAATTAAACATTCCTATTGTCTTAATTTTCTGTAACCTTTAATAACATTTGTGAAAGAATGTAACAGAGGTGAAATTGCTATTGGTTATAGAACGAAGGCATTCTAGGTATATTTTACAGAGACACTTCTTTCTCTTTCACTCCAAAGTAGTCACTGGAAAGACCACATGTTTTAGATACCTAAAATTCATCATTTAAATGTACAAAATATGCTTAAAAGCTTAACACCAGTTTGGATCTCCCAAAGAGGACCTTGTCTATCCCAGGCAGGCTTCTCCGTTTAAAATATGAACTCGACAAAACATCCATCATGTATTTGAGCTTATGGATTATACCAGGAAGTAGAGCATTTGAAATTCACTTATCCTTGAATGAATCCTTTAGTTTATTTGGCTACTCATAAGATATGTGGTCATCAGAAGTAAGGTGGACCATTTGAAGCAAAGTAACTCAGCAGGTGTAACCAGGAGACCGCCTTTCACTCACAGATTAAACAGGGCCCCAGGACAGTTATCCAGCGGGGAGAGCGGGGTGGGTCCAACCAGTGCTATCAACCTCCTCATTGTTTTGCTCTCTAACAACTTAGACAACATTATTTTATTTTATATAAGGCCACAAGATACTTGTGCATTGTGGTATATATATGTATTGTATATATATATAGTTGCATAAGAACAATGGTTATCATGTTTATCCTAGTCAAGACCAGGCTCCATAAAAAGTTGTCATTATACACATTTTGTAAAGATGCAGAAGCTTAAGATCAGAGAAGTTAAGTGATTTGCCTAAGGTCCCATCATATGTATGGCTCTTGGTTCCGTATTGTGCCTATTTCTGTCACATTACAGTTCACACCATAGATTTATTAGTTGTTGTTTTAGTCATAGCTTAACTAAACTCTGTGAAAAGTGTTATTCATAAATAAATACACAAAGCCATTCTCTCTCCTAGAACAAGAATAGTCTTGTGGAGCTGGTTAGAAGTTTGCGATAGTGTACATGGGGCATAACCCGATGCTCTAAGTGTCACTGTTCCTCCTTGCCCTACTTTATTCCTGACAGCCCCACAAGAAGAGTGTAAGTCTTGTTCTTCTCATTGTGGGCAGTTGCTATAGGTTTTGGCCAGTTCCTTGATGACTTGGAAAGTTCATTTAACATTAAAGCAGGGCAGGTATTGTAAAAAAAATTACACAGTAGAACTAAGTTAAAATTTGCGCTTCAAGGGGACAGAGAGAAGGGCAGGGTCATTATATTTGAAAGGACATCTCTCATACTTTCTTTTTATGTCATTTATGTCTGGTCTTATTCTAAAAAGTATTTTGTATTGGGACTTGAAAAGAACTTTATTTGAATTTGAGTTTAAAAAGACATTGATTTACATAAAAGACAAGTAGAAAAAAGAGAAAATATAGTAATCTGTGAAATTGTTCTCAAATATATTGAAAATTAGTACTTTTCCTAGTGGTATATATTATACATTTCTAGTATAATGTTAATTGTAAATTATTATATTTATTACTAAAGGCACCAACTTAAAGTAGATATGGACAAAATATAATAAAAAAGAAGGATTAAAACACTATTAAAGCTAACTCATTTTTCTAGTGAAAATATTACTGTAATTGGAAATCCTGTGATAAACTTCTTCCAGCAGAACTGGATCTAGGATAATATAGCCACTTTGGAGGAAGAGTTTGAAGGTTTTTATTGCTAGAATGCTCCAATATTGTAATAGAACCTTGAAAATGTAGCAAATGCATATGGCAGTGTAGTGACAGGTTTCTGAGATAAGAAGAAAATGAAACTGAAGCTAATATTTCTTCTTAACTATCAGAAAAGTATTGTGCAGAAAAACAGTTCAAAGAATCCTGAAGCATCGCCTGAGAAAAGTTCCAACAGACAAGAGGCATCCTGGCCCAATTAGGACCACAACATAAACTGTAAGCCCCACACAGTGATAAACTCTTAACAGGGATATATCCCTAAAGCCAATCGCTTCCTTTGTTAACACATGAACATCTGTAAATTCAGAGTTTTTTTTAAAAAAGGACCACAATAAAGCACTAGAAACTAAGAGCTTTGTTTGATATTGGAGAGCTATCAAAGAGATGTATCTGTCTTTGTGGCAGCTGTATCAATCCTTCTTCACAGAGGAGATTCTAGTTGTCATTTGAACATCACTGATTTTCTTCTTGTATACAAGGATATAAAATGATGCCCAGATTTAAATTCCAGATTTTACTCTGAACAAGAGCATGAAAATACTGTTATACTAGCTCCCCACCTCTGGATGCCTAAGCGTGGGAGAAGAAGTTCACTTTCTACCCCGTTCAAGTACAGAGGCAAATGCTCACATGGAAGAAATGGTACAGAGAAGCAACTTTTACAAGAAAACAATAGAAATAGTAATAGTACATTTGTTGTAGGTTTCTGTGAAGATTACCAAGGAAATACCTGTGAATCACACACTTCAAAAATGTTAACTATTATGTTGTGGGTCTAGCTGTTCCTCGATTCTTCTGTTTCTTTAATGGCTTTATCCTTTCTGTCTTCTGTCTCACCATCATCTATAATTCTATTTCTGTCTCTATCAATCTCCAGCTCCTTCAGATTAACAGAATCTAAATATAAGGGATGCACACAGAGTTTTCTTTATGACTCAGAACTGAACATGTACACATATACAATGACTCTTATAACTCCATGGATATTTGATGCTTCTGTAAACATTATGAATTATGAATGAAGAATATGTAAATAGCTCTTTTCCGTAAGTGTGGTTACAAAAACATTAAATTCAGGTAGTAAAAACCCAGTTTTTACTTCCTCAAAGGGTACACATTTTGCCCTGACGTTCACATGAATTGCAGCTCTTCAGATGATTTGGGATGGATATCACCTCATTCCCTTACACATTCTTAAACTTCCGAAATCCCGTTTAAAGTCCATTTTACTAAATACATATAATATTAAGCATATAATTAAGTCTGTACTATTGAAATGCCCTTAAAGGGTTTCTGAGAATTCCACAATTTCCTGAACAGTTTATGCTTGAAGCAGGCTTCATAGCTATTTAGTAATAATAAAAAATAGTGATTTCAAACAAAGGGTCTGTTTATGAGTGGAGTTACCATATACTAAGCTTTTTGTTTGACTTTTCTTATATACACAATGAACAGATCATGTTGCAAAGTTTTCATGCAGCATTCCACTAAATTACCAACTTATGTACATGGCTGACAGGAATAAACTTCAAATGTTGACTTATTCTAAGCACATGAGAAGTTTGAAACTTCAAAGTTAGCAGCAAGAAAGAAAATTAGATTCATATAATCTTTAAAGAAAGTCACACTGTTAATGAACAGACACACATCCACTGTCTACAAAGAGATCACCAACAAGCTGCTAATGTCTTTATACATAAAACAGATTTATCTGGGCTCATCTACACTTTTCAAAGTTTACAGAGCAATATTTAAAAAGAAATGGATCTACATATGTTTTTTAAATCAGTATTCAAGATTCACCAAGTAACTATAATTTATTAACTTGACAAATAAATAATTAGCAACCACAAAATTTAAAAAAATTTAAGAAATATCAAAACCTATATTAAATACTCCAAATCTGCCACCAGATTTTAGTGGTTCTTTAAAAAAATTTATTTTAATATTTTAACAGTACATATCTAGGTAAGATTTCTGTTAAGAAAAAGAACAAACTCAAAAGCTACTAACACACTCAAAAACTATTAAAACATCTTTACATTTAAATACTGGAAGCTCATAGAAGTGTTTCAGTGCTCCTGTACTGAGTGAGCTGTATGTGTGAGTAATAAAAGGAATTGTTAATTTTACTGTTTCCCAAGGGAGTGGCAAGAGAAGAAATAGGAGTACACTATTTAGCTCTCCAAATGGATTGTGGTTTGTATGCAATGATGGATCCTAAATGTGTTGCTCATTAACTCTACCTCAAGCCACTCCCTTTTTTAGAATGTAAAAGACATTGTGACTCGTGGGATAACTCACCATTCATATTCTTGAAGATGTTCAGGATGGGGAGGATTTGACGATAGTAGGGCACTAAAGCCTCGCCTACCATCTCAGCAGACACAACCAGATGCTGGAGGACTTTGAGGGTCACACAGATGACTTGTCGATTTCGGAGGTTCAAGGCATCTAGACAGTAGGAAAAGAACAAGTAGCAAAGGCCAAGCATGAATCTCACCATGTATCACCAATGCATTTAAGTAAACCATGCTGTATGAAGGATGGCCAGTGGGTCTGTATTGCAATAGCTTTCAATGATGTATTGCAGTCCCAATTTGTAAACAGGATCTGGTTTGACTACTGTTTATACTCTTAGCTTGTACTGGTTCCCACCAACCTAAGAATGCAGTTCATTTTCCCATAAGAGTAGATGCTGATGGTCTGAGAGGGAATAGAAGGTCAGGTGGATGAAAGATAAAAGATCACCTAATGTCACTGAATTGAATGGTCACTGCACTGGTTGACAACAGATTTTTTATGTATGCAATGGTATATTTCAACTGATAATCCATACTATTCTTAAAGCCATTGCCATGGAACAAATTGTTTTTTGGGAAGAAGGGCTGGGTGTGGCATACATGTATGGAAATCATAAACTGGTTACCAACATAGAATATTCTTGGTAGATGTAAACATAAATTAACTAAATATAGACTACCAAGGAAGTAGGGAATAGAAACCAAACTTTGTTTTTTTTTTTTTTTTTTTTTTTTTGCGGCACCGGAGATTGAACTCACAACCTCGCTCCTGCCAGGGCAGGCACTTAAGGTACTGAGCCAAACTCCTGGCCCTGGTTTTTCGAGGCAGGGTCGCACTATAGAAACCAAACTTTTAAGAGTTCAATTAGAAAGATTCAACAAGTTTTAAGAGAACAAACGGGCAGAAACTGTCTTTAGGAATAGTTCTGAGTGAAAAGGGAAATGTTGCATCGTAGAGAAAGGACAAAGACTGTAGATTGTGTGGTAGACCCCACACTACAGGATGGAAAAGTGCCATTTGCTCAAGGGGGCATGCAGAGGTTTGGCAATCAGGACAGTGATCACCGGCTGTGTGAACCTTGGCAACTCACTGACACTTTCTTGGCCATATTTTCCTCAGTTGTGGGAACCATTATTCACTTTCTAGAACTGCATTAAAATGATTTAAATAAAATAGCTATCCAAAGCATGCATTATAGAAGGTGAGAGGTGGGGATGGGTAAATTGTGATGCCTCAGACCTCCCAAAAGTCAAAATCTCTTATTTTTAAAATGTTCTACCTGCTGATGAAAAAGATTGCTTATGATCTTATGATCTTAAAGCACAGCCCAGAAGGAACTAGGCTACTAAAAGGGATGATACTTGGGTCAATACATCCGTGAGGAAGGGTGTTGTTCTTGAACTCTAGCTCATGTTTTTCAACAGCCCCAAACATCCCGGCACCTGGAAATTAGGTTCCAAAGATGTATTTTCCTCTGTGAACTTTCCGTTTACTATGTTCTTTATATTTAGTAATGAATAAACTTGGTCAGTTCCAAGTCACTCAATGTCAAAATATATTTCTCATTCTTGGCATTTATCATGGTGTGAAGCAGTCTGAATCGGCATTGCAATATCCTTATATTTGTGTTCTCTTCTGTATCTTCACCTCTACTTTTATTTCTTGATTTTCATCATCTGGTACATGCCTCGGGGACTGGGTCCTCATCCTCATCCTGTCTTTTCTGCTTTGGGTCTTAATTCTCACTTCCACTCCTGTGGTCTCCAGCTGTCATCTTCACTTGCACTTCTCTCATCCTGAGCTCTAGCTGTCACCGCTTTTCTGGTCTGATCTCTATCCTCACCTTCTTTCCCTGGTCCTGAGCTCTCGTTGTCACTTTCGCTTCTCTGGCATTGGGTTCTCATCCTCACCTGTACTCCTCTTGCCCTGGATCCTCTCACCTCTCTCCCTCTGCTATTCTAGTCAGGGGTTCTCATCCTCACCTGCATTATTCTCATCCTGAATCTTCATCCTCAACTGTGCTCTTCTGGTCCTCAGTCCTCATTCCCACCTGCACTCTTCTGGTCCTTGGGACTCCTCCACTGGAACACTTGCCCGCCCTCTAACAGACCTCTTTTCTTTCTGATTTTCTCCACTGTTCCACCCTGCCTTTTCTCACTGCTGCTGATCATCTCTCCACCTGCTCAGTGTCTGCCCATTCCATTTTCTACAGAATGAAGGACAAACTAGCCAGTCACAAAGGAGGTATTTAGGGTAAGTTTGAATTAAACTAAATCTTCAGTTAAAAGTCCAAGAATATAAAGTACTATTTAGTGGTTTCACAACTATTTCCTGTGGAGTCACTAGGAAGGTTTAAAAAATAAATTGCAAGTCTCTTCACTTCTCCCAACAACAAAGTAGGGTTTGGGATATGAAAGCCCTGGACAGCAGCTCTACAACTCCTGGTTCAGTCAAGCCTGCAATCTTGTTTGATTTGAAAGTAAACACATATGTAATAAATAGAGATGGCTCAGCTTCAGCTCAGAGAACTCACCTAAATATAACTATAGAACTCCATAACATCATGGCTTATTATTACAGCATTTAGACACATCGCAGGACATACCATATCTTCTGACAAACAACTAAAAATGGAATGCCATAATTTAGTCTACAAGCCCTAGAAATGAGATGTTTAAGTACAAAGCTTCAGAGCAGCACAGGCAGACAGAAGGTCATGCAATGTGGTGCACAGGGGTGAATGGGAGACATAGTTTTCTGGTGTTAATCTAAAAGTTGTTTTGTTTGGTCAGGAAGATCCAGCTCAGTTTACCATAAGAGCACAGGGATCCTGCATACATACTGTTCTGAGAACAGCAGCTATAGACATTCTTTCAAAGAATCTATCAATGAGAACCAAAGTGTTTAAGACTGTGCAGATGCATGCCATGGTTCATAGCACCAGTAGCTGATATATATTGAGCATCCCTATATGGAGGGAATTAAACTGAGCACTTTATATGGATTCATTTACTAATTCTCCTTCATCAAACTTTACTGAGAATGTATTATGGGTCTGTCACTGCCCAGGAATTGAAAAGACAGAAATGGAGTAAGACAGATAAGGCATCACTTGCTTGGGGTTTTTAATATGGTATTAAGGAAGATATTAAAAAGTTTAATATCTTAAATAATTTACACTGTGATGATCCTTCCTACTATGAGTAGGATGTTTAATCAGCTAATCACAAGGGCACCTAGCCCAGTCTGGAAATAGGGAAGCTCCCAGATGCAGGAACAAATTCCAATGATGAACAGATGTTTAGGTGAAGAGTTTCCAGGGAAGGGAGCAGTATATTAGGAAAAAGGGGTTCTTTCATTAGATGTTCTGCTTCAGCTTGTATAGGTGAGATTCCACTAAGAAACTTGGGGTTACAGTCACAAGAATTAAAGAGATATTCTGACTTGTTTTATAATATGAATATGTCTCTCTTGGTGTCATTTAGAAGGGATAAGTAGTATGTGGCAACGTGTAGATGTATATAAAAGGAGGGCGAGGCTGTAGTAGTTTTCCTAAACTCTAGGACCATGAGTTCTCATGTTGCCTAATCAACTAGACAGAATCAGAGGCTTGAGATTCTGAGTTTTCTGCTCTTCCTATTCATGCCTCCTTATTCACCTCACACTTTATGAAGGATGCAATGGCATTTCAAGCTAAATGCCTCAGAAACTGTAGGCAGGAAAGTCTGAATATGGGAACAGAATAACATGGTGTGTTGATTGTATTTTTAAATATTTTAAAATGAATGAATGAACAAGTACATATGTAAGTGCTTATACTTCTCATACCAATTTGTGAATTTTGTTGTTTACAAGCAAGCTTTTATATTGATAGTACGAAGTCAAAATAGGACCTATGGGAGGACTTAGAAGAGATAAATATCTGAATGGGGCAATTGTGAGAAGATTTTGGTGGTTGAAGTGGATCTTGGATGTTGGGTTATCAATGCTTTTCTTTTAGAGTGTGTATCCCAAGCTTGCATATAACAGCCTAGAGTATATCTGTTGACTCTCATTATTAGAGAAGTGTTTTAAAATATGGACTATATTAAGGATTAAACAATATAAAAATATACAAATTTATATATGTATATATAAACAACATTGAACTTTGGTTGATTAGGTTTATGCCCACACATGTAGCTACGTGGTCACTTTGGGGGGATATGTTAATGATCTCTCTCAACATGAATAGTGTTATAGTACCTATGAGGAAATAGTTTAATTGCAACCTTGAATGAATTAACATGGTTGTGATGAATGTTACTGGACTGGCAAAGACCACAAGTAAAATGCTTCAACTGTTGCACTTAATGATATCTAAGAAAGAATGCTACCTCCTTCTAAAAGAGCAGGTAATGGCTCTAGAATCTATACAGTAGCTGTGAAATAAAGCCAAGGTATGAAATAGAAATATCCCTTAACCTGTCCAAGAGTGATTTTTTTAAAACACCACCCATTTCTACTTCTGTTACTCTATTTTTCTTCTTCATTCTTGAAGAATTAAGACACAGCCCTGAATTTGGAAGTCTTTTTTATTCTTAGAATTAAAGAAAGATGATTTCTGGGGGGAATTAGAATTCCTTTCCTTTGAAAAAGTATGTTAACAGATATAAAGAGAATATTATTCTGTAGCTTTGAAGAGATGAAATGTGTTTATTTTTATGTTGATAAGCCCAAAAATTATTGTCAAGATGTAAGTGAAGACTTAAAACTCAAGATTTAAGGTTTTGAAAGGGTCTAATGTGAGGAATCTACTGACATTATAGGACCTCTCTGTTGAGAAAATTGGATTCTATTGTACTGTTTCCTACCTTCAACTATAATCAAGAAAACAGAGCTTCCAGATACAGACAAATTGCTGAAGAATAAGGAAAAATGATTTTAAGTCAAAGTGGTAAAATTTATTCATCCTAGATGGTTATAAGCTACATGTATGACTTTCTCAAGCATAAAATCCATTATTGCTATGATTTTTTGCAAAGCGAGAACATTTTCTACTATTAGATATGATTTGCTACTGTGGAATCAGAAAGTAGAAACACTTTTACTCATTCTTTATTTTAAAGCTAGAAACAATACACAAAAGGAAAAGCAAACAATAAATTCTGAGGAGTACTCTGACATGTTATTTGTCATATCCTTAATATACAAATAGCAATCATCATCCAATAAAAGAACAAAATCAGTTCCATTAAAAATGGGCTAAGGATCTAAGCAGATAATACATAAATTAATAAATACAAATAAACAATTAATATTCCAGAATGTTCAAATTAATTGGTAATCTAACAAAATATAGCATAACAGTATAATTTTGAACATTATATTAACAAAAAGTTGTTAAAAATTTAACACTCAAAGTAGAAATGAGTTTGGGAGAAGAGACACTGTAATTAACACCATATTGTAAATCATTCTAGCTTTTGCAGAGAACAGTTAGAAAGGCAATACACTTAAAACCATTAAATACCTAACAATTTCACTTGTGAGCTTTTAATCTATGGAACTATGTACAAATGTACAAAGAGTAATATGAAAAAATGTCAGAACTAGTATTATTTACAATTAGCAACAATTGGAATGTTCCAATAACAAGATATTTTTAGATAAAATTTAGGATATGTATATAATTATGGAATGAAGTTATCTAATAGAAAAATATTTTTAAAAACATTATAAAAATAATAATTTTTGTACATATTTCTCTTTTGTCCTGAACATTATTTTTCTGATAACTTTATATTTTAATATTTTAGAATTTAATACCTTCATCATTTTTTCTCAATATTTTCTTGATTTTTCTTAAACCTACTATTTTTTAAAGACAGACTGAGACAATATGATCAAGTTAAAATATACTCAGTCCTTTAATTAACATATAGAGAATAATTTTAGGGAGACAACTGACATCTTTGCTAGGAAAATGGCATCATTTCAAATATTTTTTGTTGCCTTTAAGTTATTCAGAAGAGCTTTATAATATTTTTCAGATATATAAGGTACAATTTTGTTAGATTTACTAAGGAATTTTATATTTTATTGTTGTTCATGTAAGATCACTTTACCCCAGTATCCTTTCTAAAAGTTACTGACAATAGTCACATAAAAGCATGTGATTTTAATGTATTTCTATGTTTATATTTATTTATACATTTATTTTATTACTTTTACTATACTTAATTGATAACGTTTTAGTCTGTGTCACTAAAAATGGTCCCTTAGCTAAGGCAGATGCTGATGATAACAGTTATTATATGTATACCACATGTTCTGCTAAAGCCTTTACATGTATAGCTCATTTAACCATGGAAGTAACCCAATAAGTTTGGTGCCATATTGTTCTAATTTTACATGACATTGAGCCTTAATATTGAGTGCTGATAATTATTGATATGAGATTGGGAAAGGAATAGTCACATTCAATTCAGTTTGAAAATGCACCTTACTAATTTTAGTTCTTTCTTCTATGATCTCCTGTGTTTTGGAGAGCTGTAATCTCCATTGCTGTCACCTCTGCTACTTCTGTATATAGGGACTAGACTTGATTTTGATTCTTTCTCACAGGTCTTGAAGGATGCCTGGTTCTGGCAAGTGGGCAGGTGCATGCTCAATACTTCTGAGGATATCTTCCAAGCATTGCATTGGAGTGTCACCGCTGTGCCTTCATTGATGCATTATTTCTGCACAGAAATTCCTGTGCCGTTATATTATGACTACACTTAGATGGAAACTTAAAGACAGTATGGTGATGAACAATGAATGAGAAAAGAGGAAAGAGGAAAGCAGAAGTACTGTAACTGTCAAACAGCAAGACTGTATGACACTACAAATCTGTGATTGTTCACACCTGGGTACTTCTACCACTTCCCTATGCCACAGCTCTCTGAGGTATGAATTAATTTCCTTATTTTAGAGATAAGAACTAATCACTTGAGCTCAGTGAGATGAATGAACTAGTACAAAGTTGTAAGTTAGTACTAGAACACAGGTCCAGGTCAGTAGCCTTCATACATGCCATATGAACTCTCAAAGAGTAACATAGAGATATTGTCTTTAGTATCAGCTCACTGAAGGTTCACAAGGCACAAGGTTTAAGTGACTTCTTCAGAAAATGAGTATTTTAAACAAGTTTCCATATTCCACTTTCCTTAGTAGCTATAGATTTTCACTTGGGCATTTGAATTGGCCAGCATAAGTTAAGTTTTCTAGAGCTATAGATTAACCCTAAACCTCAGATTAACGATTTTTCATGGGTGGTCAACATAGGATTAAGAAGTAAGAGACGTAAACAACTATGCACTTGGCTTTGAAATATTCCAGTCTGAAAGGAACACATCTCTCCTGTGCACAGTCCACTGGTAGAGTTGGACCCAGGGCAGTGCATTACTGGATAATTGAAAAATGTTGAAGAGCAGATAGGTGGTATACAATAGATGTCTCTGTCATAAAATTCATGTTATTTTGGGGGAAGCAACTCTTCTCCTTTGCCTTGTTATGGTTGATAAATTGTGTCAACTTGAGAAGATTAGAAATTTAACTAAGAGACTCAGCAGGGAGCCAGGATCCTTGCTTCATAAATATCCTCAGCCAGTGCAAGTGGAGGGCACAGAGGTGGTGTGAGTGATACACTCACCCTGGGGGTGGGAGTGGGGGTAGCCTGCTTGCAATATAAAGAATGAGAAGAGGCTTGTTCTCCCCTCATTCATTTCTGCTGCTTTTGCTGGCTGCTACCTTGAAGTGTTGTCCTGGTACCATGCCACATTGCCTTGGAGCCAACTGATTATGCACTGAAACCTCCACAAACTGTTAGCTGAATAAACCTTTTCTGCCTTCATTTCGGGTGTCAGGTATTTTGTCCCAGCAATGAGAGAATAGTAAACAAGACTCCTTCCCTGTGACACTGTGGGTTACATGACCCAGGATAATCAAGTCACTGTGGTACATCCCCATGGTCACAGTTATTTGAAACAGCTGGATATGTGCTGAGTTGATACAACATGCAAATCTTTGTCTTCTTATTTTTTCTGAAAAATGGTGCTTGCTTTTTTGCAGAGGTATGTGAGTAGGTAAATATTTAGCCCCGGGGTACACCTGGAATATTTTGAGGCCAAGAATGGAGCTGGCTTTAGCACAAACTTCCCTATACAAGAGCAGAGAGTGACAATATTGAGCTACTGGATTGAACCTTGCCCAAAATATTTTTCAGAAATGTGAGTTATTAAGCAAACTTTACAAAGACAATTTGAGTCAATTTTCTTTTTTGTATCTTGTAACCAAAATAATATTAAGTAATATATCTCTTTTCCATATTTTTAGAAAAAATCATATTCTTAAATTAAAACCACTATTGTTTTTACAGTTATTATCACTTTTAAAATAATTTACCTGGGAAATTTCAAGATACATAAGTGAAATGATTGGACTATAAAACAAAGGATAATACATGTTACTTGTACTTGTTCCTTTCTAATTAAAAAGAATTCTCAAAACATTTTTTGTATTATGGTATGAATCTTCATGTTTTATCTTTACTTGGTTTTTCCATTGGAATTCTTTCTTTAGGAACATTTTATTTTTTAAAATGTTGTCAGTGAAATTTCTTTAGCTGTGTCATGCATGCTTGTCCTTTATAGCTGGATGACCTTACTCATTAGAGCTCTCCTAATGATGCCACTGTATTGTGTCCCTTCTATTTGTAGGTTAGTGTTAGCTCTATACTTCATTAGCAGCCAGGGCTACTGTCCTGTAGGCCTGATCAGAAACGTACACTTCTGCACATAAACAAAAGAATATTACAGGACAATTTAGATGAATAAACAGAAATTTACTCTCACCAGTGCTTGCAATAAATAGAGAGCATTATATCATTATATTCTATTTGTTGGTGCAAATTAGGCATCCTTGCATGATAGGTTTTATACAAGATATAATACCGTGGCAGGCCCAAATGGCCATTTCCTGCCTTTGATTATGGCACCCACACAAATTTCAATATGGATAGCAGTTATGTACCTTATTAAATTAATTTTGCAAATATTTTGATGCATCTACTATGTACTGGTCAATCTATTAGATGCAGTGGGTACACATTACTTTATAAAGTTATATTCCAAGTAACAGAAGACAGGAATCTATAGAGTTCTGCAGAGGAGGGAATGCAGGGTGAGGTCGGGACTGAATTAGGGCAGGAAATAGGAGAATCCAAAGAGGCTCTAAGAACAATAAATACTAGAGCTGGGCTTTGAAGGTCACTTAATGCTTAGGCATTTGGGAATATGACAATGGGCATTCTGAAAGAAAGTAAAGACAGAAGTTAGAAAGAGACAACTTCTATGGCACATTTCGGTTTGGCCAAAGCTCAGGGTGAATGAAAGAAAACAGAAGTTGAAAACATAATTTGCAGTCAGATTGTAGTGAGAATCCTTAGATAGCATGACAAAGAATTTAAGGTGAGTAAATCTTGGAGATCTGTTTACCAGTTAAGGAGGAAGCATATTTGGGGAGGTTGGTGAATTTAAAACTTTTGCCTGGGAGTTAAGGGTATGGCCCAGAGCAGAAGAAAGTGTTGCGTAAACTTTCTTGGGTGACAGAGAGGTGAGCTCTGAGCTGGAAGAGCAGGTAAGAAATTGGAGGAGGATTTCTGGGAGGGATAGTGTAAACTAAAAATCTTCAATAAACTCCCCTTTAGCTGACTGCTAAGAATTACCTATGGAGAAATCCCCAGAGAGTCCAGATGATGGGCAACAGCTGGAAAACGAGAGAACTGGGGATGAGACAAGATTTGCTACTGTCTGCCGCAGGGAGACACAGCTTGGAGTCTATGTCTTTTGGATCAGCTGCCTGTAGAACAGGAGCTGACATTCTTCAGAGGAACATAAAAGAGTCTGGAGGCTCTGAAGCATATTATTTGTAATGTCCACAGTGGAGCTACACTTTAGGGCCCCGTTGAGGTTGGACAAGGCCTGACCACGAAGTAGTGAAGAGAAATGAAAGATGTCACTTTTATGACAGAGTTTTTCACTGCCAGAGAAGGACTGCCAAGCTCATGTTCCCTTTGGGCCTGTGACCAGCAGCATCTATCAGGCTGGGTCCCTAAGTGAACAAAGTTCCTGCTTACCAGCAATAGATAGCTGGGTGGGAGAAATACACCTGCATTATTTTAAGTCACTTATTGCTTTAAGGCCCTAAGATTTGGGGAATTGGTTGTTTTTACAAGGTACTGTAGCTTATTTTGATTGATATAATTCCTTTTATCAGAGCAAGACAATTCTGTTCTTATTTGTTTTAAACATGTGAGTGACTTTTCCTATAAGTAGTTTAAGGCCAAACAGTGGAACTGATAGAGTTAGTGGCTCCAAAAGAGGGCTGAAGTCTTGCCACATATGCATACAAAATGTAGAGTAATGCTAACCTTAGATGTAGACCATCCAGTCACTGAACAAATCACCTGATATGTACCACTGTGTCTATGGAGATGGTGGCTGCATTAACCCATATATGAGCTGCCTGTTTCACGCTGAGATTATCCGCACTGAAAAGGAACAGATTGTGCTAAACCAGAAGAAGAGGCTGCACAGAAGAGAAAGTTATCCCAGAAGACATTAAAGAAACAAAAACTATGGCATGGGAATAACAGCAGCATAAAATACATGCAAGTAAGAGTAAATACATACATAAAATTGCAAATGGACCCTGAATTTTATTAAATGCCTAAATCATTTAAGAGTATCATATGACTTTTACCCCTTAATGCTGTAAATTGCCTTGATTGATTTTAAAATGTTAACCTAATCTTATACACCTGAAATAAAATGGGTTGCATCATGAGGTATTATAATTTTTACATATTGATGGATTCATTTTGTTAGTAATATTTAGAGATTTTTCAAAGATTTTCATGAGGGAGCTGGTCTAACTAGTTACCTTAATATAAATATCTAAGTATTTTGGTATCAAGGTTAAGGTAATCTTTTAAATGAATTGGAGTATATGTTCTCTGGTTTTTCTCTGAGAAAATTTGTACTTTTTTTTTTAAGTGTCTGGCACCACTAATCAGAGAAGCTATATGAGTCTTGAGGTATATTTATGTGGAGGATTGCATTTACTAATTTATTTTTTTCATTTTCTATAAGATTGTTTTTAACTTATTTTGTATTTTTCTGGTGTCAGTTTTGATGTTGTATTCTCCAAAAATGTGAACATTTCATCGAAATTTCAAAGTTTTAGGGATAAAATTAATCATCATATCCTACCATGATATTTTCCACAAGTTAGATCTGTGTGAATTTACTTTTTCATTTCCGACATCTCATTTTTTAAATTTTTCAACTATTTATCAATTTGATTAATAATTGCAAGGAATTTACCAACATTTGGTTTTTGAGTCTCTCAATTGTATAGCCATTTCTTATTTTATACATTTTGATTTAAAGGTAACATTTAGTCTTCATTAGACTTTTTTGGTGTTCTTTCTATAACTAATTAAAATGGATATTTAGTTTGCTCTTGTTTCTTTCTTTTTTAAAGTCACACTTGAAATCTATATTTTCTCTCAATAATATTCTTACCACATTACATGTAGGAAATATTTTAATGTAACTTTTGTAATACTCTCATAAAAATTGAAATTTTTCATGTGTAATATTTTTGTTATTGTGTGGTTAACATACATTCTACTTTAACTATGGTTTTTTAACTTGGCAGATAGGCTATTTACTTTCAAAGCAAATAGTATTTCAGTTATTCCTTTGGAATTGATTTCCAGCATAAATTGCATTTTGATAATTTAATATTTTGTCTATTTTCACCCTTTCATATAGCAGAGTCTTATTTTATGGCATACCATACAGTTGGCTGAAAAATGGAATTTGCAGCAGTAGGTGCAACACTGAGTTTGATAAGGAGCAGAAGCAGGTCAGAAAGTCCAGGTGTGGCTGAAATTCTGACTGTACTATTTGCAAATTTTGTGACATGGGAAAATCTCAAATTTTATATACCTTATTTTTGTCACCTGAGACGGGCAGATGATGGTATCTATTTTTGAGGGTTGTTGATAGGAGTTGCTGATATGGTTCTGGAAAACTGTAAGCCCACTGAAACCTTTTAGGACTATTATCCGTTGGGGTGGTATGGTTGCTATTATAGTGGGAAACTTACATAATTTCAGTCCTTAATCTAATTGATCATGAAAAATTAATGTGTAAAATATTTTAACAATATCAATACATTTGATAAATATTTAAATGTACCAAAATATATCTCATGCAGAGATATTTCATGTATTTCTTTTCATCTTCCATGGAATAATGATGATAATGAGCATTGTTTAAAGCCCAATGAAAACCTAAGTATATTCCAAAAATAATTATAACTAGAGGGAAGGTCATATTCTGTCCTCATATAGCAATAAATGCAATTTAACAATACAAACTAAATTCTAATACTAAAAATGTTAACACAGCACTTGGATCAAGGAATAAATCAAAAGTATAAATATAAAATATTTATAATATAGTGATAGTTAAAAGCATTCATATCAAGATGAATGTAATAAAGCCAAAGTTATAAAAAGAACCAAAATTAAAGCTTTAAATGTTATGATTACCAAATAAGGAAGAACAAAAATAAAATTAAAATATATTTAACTCAAGAAGTTACAAAGACAAAACAAAACAAGGAAAAACAGATAAATCTACTACATCAAAATAAAATTTTATAAGTCACAAGTTTAAATAGAGAAATAAGATGAGACTTCAAAAACTATACAATATAACCTACAGAAATCACTGACTGACAAATTAAAAAGAAAATATAATGTATTTATTATTTTCATTTTTCAGATGAGGCAGTGGTGTCACATTGCCTTACTTAGTTTCTTCATACTGGGACAAAATACTCAGCACTCACAATTTAAGGAAGGACAGGCTTATTCTGCCTCACAGTGTGTACAAGTTCCATAGCTGACTGGCCCCAAGGTATGGCAGAGGGGCATCGCAGAAGAGAAACAGTTCATAGATTGGCAAGTAGGAAGGAGAGGTTGATCAAGGGAGAAGGAAGGGAGAGGCACCCTTCTAGGCCACCCACCCATTGTCCTGCCTCCTCCCAGCCAGTCTTCCTCTCCCAGCATCACAGTCAGCTTTAAACTCTTCAGTAAAGTTATCCACTTCTGAGTAATCCAATCTCCTAAAAGCTCTACTTATGAGTACACGAGGCTTTGGGGGACATCTAGATATAAACTATACATACATGAAGCAAAGTAACTTATCTCAGGACTTTATATATGGCAACTAAATGATGCAGCCAGAATTCTAAGCAGGGCATCTGATTCCAGTGTGTGCTCTTAACCAGCATATTATCCTGCTGAACTATATAAAGGATAAAGCAATTCTTAAGAGCTAGCCAAAGAAAAATTTATTTTTACTGAATGAGTGAAGAGCAGAAAGCCAAGGAAACTGACAAATACCTTTTAAAACCAAACAAAGCCCTAGAAGTCTATAATAAATATTCACAGACATAAGAGAATACACAGAGCCATAAAAGAAGAAAATGCTATTTAAAAGGAACAGTCAGAGAAAAGGAAAGTTATAATAATAAAAATAAAATATTAAATCAATTTTGGAAGATAAAGTCCAGGAAATTTCCAAGAAAATAGAAGTAAGAGACAGAAATGGAAAATATGAACCAAAAGATAAGGAAATGAGAGAATCAACCCATAAGGTATAATATATTATTAACAGGAACTGCATGCAGATGAGCAAGAGAAAATGAAGGGAAATCATTACAGAAATAATACAGAAATATCTAGTGCTGAAATAGGAATGTGTCTAAATTGAAAATTCTCAGGAAAATTAATGAAAAAAGCCCAAGCATGTCAAAAAATATCAACATGAAATTTCTCATTACAAAATAAAAAGAAGATCCAAAAACTTTTCAAAAAACATTCAGAGATTTGGAAAATCAGGTTGTCAGAAAATGACTGGGAATTCAAATAGCATCAACATTCTCAAAGCACATAAGAACTTGGGAGGCAACAGAGATTGTGTTCTCAAAATTCCAAATAAAGATGATCTTCAATATAACCAAACTGATAAACAAGTTAGAATTTTTCAGATATGCAAAGGCTAAAAGATATACCTTTAAGATATGTCCAAGAAATTATTTGGAGATGTGAACTATGAAAATGATGAGGAAAACAAGACATGTGGCTAAGAAAAATTTCAACATCAAAGAGGAGTAACAGGAATGTAGAACCAGTAGAATGTGTGGTTAAGTCTGGGGCAGACAGAGGAACCGGAGAAGAACACTATCTCCAAAAGAGCAAAACTGGTGGGTGTTTCTGATGTTCTGGCCATTTCAAAAATAATGTTCTTTTAATAGATTAAGGTACTTGTAAAAAGTATTAAGTACATTAAAATCAAGCAAGCAAAATGATAGTAATCAATGCTAAGGAGAACAAGCAGTATAAGAAATGTAGGCATTGTAGATGAACAACTTTCAGTGGGCAGTTTTTACGGGATGACAGGATGTTAAAATAGACCATTGATTTAGCCAAAATTATGAAATAACCATATTGAAAGGGAAGGGAGGAAGAAGGTCCATTTGTAGAAGAGAGTTAAATTCTTGTAAGCATAAGGTTACTACAAAGCCCAGTCTCTTGGAGAGGATCCTAAAGCAAGACTTTTTCCTTAGTGAATTATTTCTCCTATTTCTTTATAGACACAACAGATTGTTTGGTTTGCCTTTTGTCCTTTTCTTGTACTTTCACTTTTTACATCTTACTTTGGCCTTTTCTTTTAGCTACTAATTCAATGACAGAGTTTATTTCTCTTTCCCTTGTACATTATGTCCTATGAGGCACCATCCATTTAATCACTGTTACTCTTAAGGCCTATGTTCTAGTTCTCTAATCATTCACATCATAAAATAAGCAGCACCTCTCCTTTTCCTAAACTTAAAATAGAAAATTATCATTTGCTTTTCCCTTCAATTTTCCCTGTACTTTTATGACCTGTCCAGGCTCTTGTGGTAGAGTCTGGGGTGTCCAAGCCTTAGCTTTGCCGAGGAGGCACCTGCCTTAGCTCAACAGCATTGGCACCAAGTGGGGGCTGGTAAGACACGTGGCATCTCAGGCCCATTCGTACATACTGAGAGAAGCCTGTATCTAGCACTGAAGTCTGGAGCATGAGGCTTTAGAGGGTCAGCTGACTGCTTTCAGTTGGTTAAGATCCTAGATCTTAGAACCAAATGTCAGTTACTAGCGATCAGAAGAGCATCTCATTACTTTTAAGTCAAGAAGTCTGCTCTTCCTTCAAACATAAAAATATATTGATATAAGAAGGTGATTACTTCTTAAATGTAGTGGCCTAATTTGCAATACACAGAGGGTCATGGCAAGTATAGTTTATTGTAAATATTTTTATCAACATAATTTGATCCTCTTTATATATTTGAAATTTTTTTACATTCAGTTCTACTTTTCTGAAGCTACTCCTACCTTAAAAATTTGTTTCCAACATATCTTTCATTTTGTAAATATTTAAGTGATACTTTGCTTGTATGCAGTTTACACTGTGTTTTGTTTGTTTAGGTTTTTTTTGTTGGTGTTTTTTGAGACAAGTCTCACCATGTGATTCAGATTAGCCTTGAACTCATTATGTAGCCTGCACTGGCCTTGAACTTAAAGAAGTCCTTCTACCTCAGCCTCCCAAATGCTGGGATTACAGGTATGTGCCACCACACCCAGCTACACTGTGTTTTTTTATGAACCAATTTGAAAGCCAGTTGTTGCAACTGATATAGTCGACGTCACATTCTTCCTCTTTTGTGCTTTTAGTACTTAGCACTTTCTTGATATCTACTTAATTTTTCCTTTTAATATGCAGACTCTGTTTAAAACTACTTTCATCTTCTCCATTGAGTTTTAAGCCTTATACTGCAATTTCACTGGTTTTTTGGAGTCATTATTTCAAATTCTGTGACAGTTCATGGAGTTTTGAAATTCTTCTGCATTAACAGTTTAGACTTACAATTAACCTATAGCTAACTTATTTCTAATACTTACTGTTTTTCAAACCAGGCTTCCTTTACTTTAGGGTTCTGAATTTTGCTTCACTTTCTCAGAGTTGGACAGCATCCTCAATAACCTGTGGCATGAAGGGCAAATGGATGTCCATAGATTTTTACTTATATGACTGACATGAAATAGTGCCCAAAGTGCTCCACTGTCTAGGATTTTTGGAGGCCAAAGAGTCTTAGTTTCAATTCTTTTTATTTCTTAGTAGTGGCTTTTTCCCTGTCCAAATCTTTGAAGGATTTTTCTTCATGTTATTTAAATTCAGAGGCAAAATGTGCCTCAGTGTGGGTCATTTCTTTAGAATACTGTGAATCTCTTCTACCTGCATAAGAGTTTCTTTTCTCCTAGGAAATATCTTTCCCTCACCTCTGCTATTGGTCTCTTTTCTTGTGTGACATTGTCCCTTAGGAACATATATCTTTAGCTTCTGTTTGTGTCCTAGACTCTCTATGTTATTCTAGTCTCTCACCTATTTTTTATTTTTTTAAGTATTTATTTATTTATTTATTTTTGAGGCAGAGTCCTGTTGTGTAAGTTCAGGTTGGCCTTGAACTTGTTAGGTAGCCCATGTTGGCCCTGAACTACCAATGATCCTCCTGCCTCAGCCTCCTAAATGTTAGGATTATACCACCACACTCCAGCTTATCTTCTTTTTAAGTACTCTTTTCTTTTCCAAGACAGTCTTAACATCAGGGCTACATTTACAAATTAATACTGTGAAGATGATTCATCTCCACATTTTTGTGGAGACTTCAGTTCTTTCTGACTTTTTTAGTTTCCCTTATCCTATTTGAAACTGGATTATTTTGCATTTGAGTCCAGGCTTCTCTTAAGGATTTTGACTTCCCTTTCATGGTAGCCAACTCTTCTGAGATCCTGAGGATATCAAACAAGATTCTACAAGTTTCTTCTGGTTCCTGCACTACATGTCTTTAAAGTACACTTTTCCTCTGACTGTGAGAAATATTTCTTTCCCTATATTACTATTTTTTTCCATGGCACCCCAAGCCTGTACTGCTCTCCTTGCTTCTATAAGAGGAAAAAGTTTACGAGACATGGTTTGCAGGTCAGGCTTCTCGTCTCTGTGTTCTCGATAACTACTTTAATTCTATTCTGAATTTAATATTTAGAGCCCAGACACTTTTTCCTGGTGTGGCTAGGGTGGGTAGAGATGTATTTGTCTTTTCCTAACTGGATAATCAAGTATGAATCCATAATCCCTGGTCTGATAGAGGCTCTGCTTTTTTTCATTCTTCCCTGCAATGTTCTGCTGTTGACTTCCAGTGCTCAGTGCTCCATACCAATTTTGTAGCACATTGTGCCAATATATTCTGGAGTTTCAATTATTGTGGAGAAAAATTAAGAATATGGAAATTGGGGAAAGGAAATAATGGTAGTTGTGCAATAAAACAACACAAATGGAGTTTAGGTATCAGATAATTACTCTTTTGGTTATTATGTTTTTTTGTTTTTGTTTTGAGAGAAGGTCTTGCTATGTTGCCCAGTCTGGTCTTGAAGTGGTAGACTCATGCGATATTCCTGCATCAGTCTTCTGCGTAGTCCAGACTACAAGTGTGTGCCACCATGCCTGGAAAAACTTGGAGTCTTGAATGCATGAGCAGTAGGAGAAAGAAAATGATATTTTTATCCTTCTTCCTTTGTTGAAATCCTCTAATCGCTGAACGCATCCTTTTTTCCTTGCAGGATACAACTTTAAGACTTGTTGAAATCAATCCTTCGATTCTGAGAGAAGATGGGCAACTAGTCCCAGCTGTTAGCCTAGTAGCTTTACATATTTTGCTTTGCCTTTGTAGATATTAGTTAAAACTGCTATCTAGTGATGGTGAGGTTAGTTTTTGCTCCTGGATAAAATAGAAAGTACAGTAATAGTATGGTTTGAAAAAAGACACTTGCAGCTTTTCCATGTTATGCCAATTTGTATATTAGCCTCTTCTAGATCCATTAGCCTCATTCCAGAATTCCACTTGAAACATTCAGTTTATGTACATAATGTTATTCACACTGTGCTGAAACTATAAATGATCTTGCATAGTTAACCAGCATTTCTTCCAGAGAAAAGTTTGAATTCTAGTGACATAGATTTAGAAAGGAGAAACAGAGTTACACTTAGGATTGGTATACCATAGTGATAAACTATCATGGCTATGTGAAACTTGAATTATCAGATTTATATCTAAGTTAATTTTCCCTGACAAATCATGTTTACTGAGTGGTTAATACTGTTTCTTTCACCAGCAAGTGACCTCCACATGTGTGTATATCAGTTTTGTCCTTATATCGCATCACTTTATTCTTAATTCATCTATGTATCTTCAGATAGAGATCAAACAAAATTGAAAATGATTTCACCTTGACTTGCAACTTTTTGATTTTGCTATGTTTTAATTGTAAAAAATATAACCAAAGTGTTACTTAGCTATTCTTTTTCTTCCCTAGGTGTCTTCATCAGGGGACGTGGAATTTGCGGGAGACTCCTACAAAGCCAGCATTCCTTACACGAGGAGTTAATTTTGAAGAAAAGGACAGACCTCTGGATATTGTTGCTGTTCTGACAGGTGCAGGAGGAAAAGTACAGGGAGTTCTGCTGGAGACTGTTCTGTGCCTTTTTTGTTTATCAATGAACCTTGCATATCATTCTTAGAAATGTAGCATTTCAACTAGAATTTAATGTCTTTAAAAAGCATGACACATTTGAAAGAATAAATCACATTTGGGGAAGGTTTTAATATGGCTTAGCCCTGGGTTCCCTTCCTGAAGTCTTTTAAAGATCATTCTTCACACAGCTGATGCATGAGGGGAAAGGAAGCTGCGGTTTGATAAGGTCTCCTTCGGAGGGCTGCATCTCTTGCCGTATTAACTGCACATCAGGTAGCACTGTCCTTTTGTTTGGTTTCACTGGGTCCTAGTGGAAATGTAGCCTGGTAAGCTGTGATCTCTTTGGAGAGCTCATAGATATGAGAGCAAGTTTCAGAGTTTATTCAGGATGAGCAGTGAGCACAGTGCTGCTGAAAGCCTAGAATCTTAATGATGCTAATTCCAACCAGCGCAAACGACCACCAGTAAGATTAGACAATTCAGATTCTGAGAAATCTTCCCGTGGTGAACTATTTTATTCTCATTCTTGGTCAAACCATGTGGCAAGAGTGCAGCTGAGACACTGAGGGTCACCCCCTCCCCCAAGCCAAGTAGGCTGCTGAGTTGGTGTCTGTTCTCCAGGAAGCACCTTGTCAGAGAGCAGGGAAACAAGAGGAGCCTGGAGAGGGGAAGAAAGGTCTCTTCGGCCCTAGGCAGCCTGGACAATGGCCGAGAGTGCAAATGCCGGGGATGGTTGTGACTGAGGAGAAGGGGTACTTTATCTTAGTGTTTAGAGGCACTGAGTCCTGCTTTTCTTTTTGTGGTACTGGGAATTGAATTATTTTTTAGTTTGAGACAGTGTCTCACTAAGTCACTCAATTGCCCAGGCTGGGCTAGAATTTATGATCCCCTTCCATCGGCCTCCCAGGGAGCTGGGATTACCGTACCTGGCTGACTTCTGCTTTTAACTAGCAGCTAAAGCAAGCGGTAAAGTGGTAGTCACTTGGCAAGGTAGCAGGCAGTTCTAGACAGGCCACATCCAGGTGTGGTGCTGGTAAGAAGCCAGGCCTGGTTATTTGGGGTGAGGACAGCCTGTCTTCTGAGTATTTACCAATGGACATTAGGGGTACCCATCTATTGGGTCAACGATGAGGGCAGGAGACAAGAAGACAAGATCAAGAGCAACTGAGGGGCTTAGCCTAGAGCTGGGGCGGTTCATGGAAGTCTGTGAGAGGCTGTTGAAGGCGGCTGTTTTCTGACCAGCCTGAGGCTCTCAGGCCTGAGTGAGCTGCCACAGAAAGGAAGCGTGATCTCAGGTTATAGAAAGATAAAACCAGTGGTCATGTTTCCCCACAATCACTGCAGTAGCCTACTGTAGATTAAAAATTTCAGATTCTTAAAAAATTAATCTTTTCTCCACTCCAGACTTTTTCCTTAAAATTATAAATTCTACTTCTTAACAGGGACTCAGCATATTTGTGTTTCTATTATAATTTAAAAATTAGTGATTCCATTTGGAAAGAACTTGGGATTTAGCAGCACTATGCATACACAAGGATATATCCTTTACCTCTGAATGTACACGTTAGTGTCGATATGATTTCACTATCATGAAGCAATTTAAATTAGTGCAACTGTATGTAATTCCATTTATTTATGTGGCTCAGCCATGGTGTAGTATGGGCAATAGGATATATTTTCAGAGATTTGGGTTGTCTAGCTCATAAGTCAATTTATAAAATTCCTGCAAAACCTGGGGATTGCCTCAGTCTGTTGTGTTTTATTGCTTAATTAGCAAGTTGTCAGAAAGCGGCACCATATAAACTGAGTGATGCTGTTTCACCTGTTCACTTACTTTTTATTGGGATAATGAGCTGTGGAATGACAGGTAGAATCTTGTTCCCCCCGTGTTCCAGCATGTCGTGGATTCCTTGCCGAGCAAAAAACTCATAAGGAAATGTCATTTCACAAAGCCCATCAAAAAACAGAGGCAGATAATGATGGTAATCCAGCTTCTCAATTTCTACCTGGAAGTAGAGAGAAGAGAAAACGCCACGTGAAAACAATGGCAAAGCACAGCCCAACTAGTTAGAAGCTCTGTCCCCAGCTCAGAGGAATGAGTCTCTGAGTGAAAGTTTCCAAAAGGTTTAGCTATCAGTGCTACTACCCACCCAGAGCATATCATCATGCCTTTAATTTGGTAGCTAAGAGGCTAAAATCAATGACCTTTAAATGTTAACAGTCAGTCAAATATCTTATTCACATACAAGCTGCATTGGTAGCATATTCATAGTTTGTTTCTTTTTTGGTTAAATTTTTACTACTTGGTGCAACTGTAACATTGAAAATGATTTTTAAAATCCATAATGTATATGCTGAAAAGATACGTAAAAGAATACAATGAAAGGGGAAAAACCAGTTGGAAAAGATCTGAACCAAAAGTTCTAACAAGGATGTAATAGGGAAGACATTATTGTATTCTTGTGAAGTACATTGATGTGAAGGATGATAAAGTATATTAATGTGATTTTTCAGGCTATTTCAAACATAGCTAAGGAGGCTCATACATGATTCCCTGGGGTGTGGATGACAAGTAGAATGTTGGTGCCATCAAAAAGGAAGGAGAAGACAAAGAGAGGGATGAATGTGAATGAACTGACGCCTCAGGTTTCCTGACTTGTCCAGACCTCTGCTGTAGTATCCAGCACCATCAGACAATGGGAACTAACTCCTGGACTTGAGGAAACAAATATGAGTTGGGAATTATTCACACGCAGAAGATTTGTTCTCGCCCAGACCCTACACTATCTAGAATGCCCTGGACTGACTTAACACCAGCAAGGTGACAGAAATGATGGTGACATTATAGATGGAAAGAGGCCCTTGGACTCAAACTGCAGTTATAATACACCTACACGGGAGCAGGGATGTGGTATTCCCAGGAAGAGAAATTTCCCTGGTTTTCAGGTCCTTAAGAACATACTCAGCTTTACTAAATAAGTAAGGAGCACATCAAGACCTTTGAGAAACTCCCTGTCGACCTGGCAAAAGCTTTTATATCTTCTGACACCTGCTCAGTCTTCTGGGGTTACCAGATACATACCCGCTGGCTCTGGCAATAAGTCCAACATAGTCTTGAGTGATTTTTGTGAGTGTGGGTAGATTAAACATCCTATATGTCCCCAAGCTGGAGGCCTGCTCATGAACTCCCCCTCTATAATGCACATCCAGGCATAGGATAGACAAGAAGAGGTAGCCCAGACAGTCAAGCTGACCTCAGGTCCTCTTGAGGAACTGGACCTCAGAAAATGGATCCTAAACATAGGGATATACAGACCTCAATTCTACCTCAGTTCCTTGTAGATTTATAAAACTAATTTTATTCAGTAAAGACTTATGGAATATTTGCTTAATATTTAATTCTCAAGAATTTTTCTGCATTTGAAAATGTCTTAGAACACTATTTTGTATGCTTTGAAAAATTTATCGCTACATCATCCAGCTACTAATGGTACAGTGTTGTTATCTGTAATTTTACCTTATAACCTAACTTCATAATAAAAGTGTCATCTGCACTATAATTTTACTTAACATTTTTAATATATTTTGCTCATTCTTTTTCTTTTAGCCTATTGTCTCATTTTTATATGTATCTCATAATTAGCAAAGCATTAAATTTTGTACTTAAATATGATCTAAGACTCTATTTTAATATTTAAGTCATTTACATTTATGGCCATGCCTGGTTAGCTTCTGTCACCTTATTTTATGGTTGCCAGTTGTTTTTCATTTACTTTTTTCTTTCTGCATTGCAGTTTTATTATGTAGACTGTATAAATTTTTTTTGCAATGACTTTAAAGACAACCTGTTTAAATATTTTATAGTGGTTATCTTATATTTTCTTAAGCATTTTTCATACCTGTCTATCTTGTTGAGAGAAGCAAATTGAACATCTCCTAGTAAGATTATTGGTATGTCAATTTTTCTGGGAACTCATCCATTTTCCTAACCTTAGGGTTTAGGGCAACAATACTAACAAAAACAGCAACAATAATAATGCCAATATGCATAATGCCAGGCACTGTAATAACTACACCAGTGCATTTAATCCTCACAACACCTCTGAGACATAGTATTAGTATCCCATTTTACAATAAACATGAAGTCAGTCACAAAACTGTTCAATAACTCGCCTAAGGTATGCAGCTAGTAAGTTCTGGAGCTAGGATCCAAGCCCAAGCTCCCAGACTGAACAGTGGCTGCCTGACGTGGCGTTGCCTCTCAGCCTTTGTCTCAGCGTCCTGAAGACCAGCACTGCTATACCATCCTGGTGAACTGTACCATTCATCCTTAGGTCCCTACGCTGTTTATCATTTCCAATGCAATGTGTCTTAAGCCAGTCAGATACTAATGCTAGCATTTGCCTATCACACTTTCCTATCCTTTTACTTTTTTCCTTCTTCTGACATATTTTGAATGTCTCTCCTATGTAGTTTATGAATAGACTTGTTTTTCCCCCTTCCATTTTATAAAGTACATTTAAACAACAAACACATAACATCCACATGATTCCTATTCTCAAAAGTTTTGAAGAAGAAAGAAAAGCCATGAAAGAAAAAAGAGGAAAAAGAGCAGTTGAAAGACATAATCTGAATGAAAGACTGAGAGACTGAGAAAGAAAAAATTATTCCCATGTCTTTAATCTTCCTGTTTCACTAGCCACAGTGATTCCTTCCTACCAGAACTTCTCACGAATTCTCCTGACTTGCTTTTTGATTATTTATCGTATCTGCTATCATTGCATATCTGTTGTTTTAATAACTGAGTAACAACTTGCCAATGTGTTCTGAGGTTGCAAACTTCTTTTTTTTTCATTTTATTTTATTAGTACATGTTTGTAATTCATGCAGTTTACAATCATCTTGTGGAATGGTTACATGTACATATTACAGTGTGGTTTTTTTTAATTGCCTTCTCCTTCCACCCTGCCCCCTCTTCCTCTGGTTCCCCAATCACCTGTTTCATACTTATTGATACTGCTTATATTGGCACATGTTATGGTTTAGACTGTTTGCATTGATTGGAGTCATTGGGTTCCTATACATGGCAGATCTTTATTCCATGCCTTTCCTTTTCCCTTCCCATTTCCCCTTCTCCTTGTTTCCTTGGACCATACCTCTGTTGAATGAGATCTGTCCCCTAGTCCCCTTCTATTCATCCTTTTTTGTTTTCTTTGTTTGTACTTTGCCTCACTCAAATGGGAGATACCATACGATGTTCAAGCTTGTGTGTCTGATATATTTTGTTCAACATTATGTTTCTAGGTGCATTCATTTTCCTACAAATGCCTCAAATTTGTCATTTTTTATAGCTGAGTAGTATTCCATTGTATACAGATACCATATTTTGTTTAGCCAATCGTTTTTTGATGGTTATACAGGCCACTTCCAGGATTTAGCTATTATGAATTTTGCTGCTATAAACACTAGTATGCAAGTATTTCTGTAGCATGATGACTTAAACTAGCGGGAAGATAGTTGGGTCATATGGAATTTCTGATATCAGCTCTTCGAGAATTCTCCATGCTGATTTCATAATGGTCATACTAGTTTGGATTCCCACCAACAGTGCAGGAGAGTTCCTTTTTTGTCATGGTCATGCCAGCATTTGTTATTGTTTGATTGTTCACAGACATCTTTAAACAGTATAAATACTGTTTTGTTTGCAATAGGATGATTTGGTATATGAATTTCTTCTTGCTTGTATATCTCCCAGAATTTCTTCTTATGCCTATAATATTATTTTCAATTGATCCTTTGGTCTAGGCCTTGGTAAGCCCTGTTAGATTCCATTTACCATAGAATGTGTGTGTATGTGTGTGTGTGTGTGTGTGTGTGTGTGTGTATGAATAACATAACTGACTTCATTGTATTGAAAGACTCATTATATTTTTCTTTCTGAAAAGTTCCTTCCAGTTACTGGTCCATTTTCACAATAAAGTTTTTCAGAAATATTCTCTATAGTTACTGCTATACTTCACTCTTATTCCTTCTTCAGACTACTTCTTCATCATGTCACCAAGGTCGCTTTGGTATTAGTGACCAACAACTGTCTTTCTGTCTAATCCCCTTGTCCCTTTTATATTCTCATCAGCTTGGTACAGATGACCCCAGGAAGTTACCTTACCTGGACTGCCAAGTGCCACTCCCCCAGTGTTATTCTTCTCCCACCAAATTCCATGTTCAATCCATAAGCAATCTAATGGTTCCATCTCCAAGTAAACTTTTATATCATCCACATTTCCACCATTCTGCTTACCATCAGCTTAATATCACTTGCCTTACCTGGGTTAACTACTACTGCTTCCTGCCTGATCATCGTTCCTCCTTTTGCTTTCTATTTCTCTTCTTTATACACCTGGATCCCTAACCTACTATTGCTCCTGACTAGAGTCCCATCAGGGTCTCTTCCATCTGTGCTTTGTACAGCTTCACTTGACACTGTCCCCCAAGCATGTGGAACTCAGGAGACACTGCTGTCTTTTGTCTCCAGGCCTCACTCATCTCTCCATGGAGACTTTCTTTAAATGCACTTCTGTTTGTTGGTTTGGCTCAGATGGCCATAGCAAAATATCATAGGCTGGGTAGCTTAAAGTACAGAAACTTATTTTTTCAGTTATGTAGGATACAGTCTGAGGTTAGGTGTTAGGATTACTGAGGTCTGTTGAGGTCTTTATTCCTGGCTGTGGGCAGGTGTCTTCTTATTGTGTCCTCACATGTCCTTGAATCTGTGTCCGCAGACAACAAGCTCTGGTCTCCTCTCCTTTTCCCTTCCCTTCCCTTCCCGTCCCTTTTCTTTCCTTTCCCTCTCTTCTTCCCTCCCCTCTCCCTCCATCTCCCTCTCCCTCTTCCTCTCCCTTTTCCTCTGTATTGGGGATTAATCCCAGGGCCCTTGTACTGACCTACATCCCCAAACTTGTTACTCTTGTATTTTGAGGGAAGGGGGGTCTCACTAAGTTGCTCAGTTGCCCTGATTAGGCTGGAGCTGGGGTCCTCTTGCCTCAGCCTCCCAGAATGCTGGAATTACAGGCCTGTAACACCATATCTAGTTTCTTCTTACAAAGACACCAGTTCTTATGAACTCACTTCACCTTATTACTTCCAGGTAGGCCCCATCTCCAAACAGGTGCTTAGGGCAATGGAATTTGTGCCAGTTAATCTTTACTGTCAGCTTGACTGGATTCAGAATCTCCTGGAGAGATGACTGGATCACGGGGAAGCTATCCTTGTCAGTGGATTAATCCAGTGATGATCATAGCTGCATGTACTGTGAATAGGTGGGTACCAGTTGGAGGTGGGTCACTGGGGATGTGCCTGTGTAGGTTATGTGGGGCTCTTCTGTGCTCTGTTTTCCAGTGGCCATGAAGGGAGCAGCTTTGCTCCACCACACCTTTCTACCATGATGTTGCTGCCTTGGTGCCATGGACTGAAACCTCTGAAACTCTGAGCCATATTAAACTTCTTCTCTTTTAAATTGTAGTACTAGGTAGTTTATTCCAGCAGTAGGAAAGCTAGCCAATACAGCATTTTTTCTTTTTTTGTACCGGTGATCAAACTCACGACCATATGCTTGCCAGGCAGGCACTTATGCCGCTAAGCTAAATCCCCAGCCCCATACAGCATTTCAACATAGTGATTTTAGGGGATACAGCTTACAGCACACCATTCTGTCCTCCACGCTTCTCTGTCCTTTCACCTGACTTCAGTACAGTGAGACCCTTTTGATTTTCTTTGTAGCCCTTATCATTTATTCATTAACTTTCTTTAGTTCTGTTGTTCAGGGAGTTAGTCACTGCTTACAAGGGTATTTGGCACACAATAGTTGAGAACTCAACCAACATGTGTTGAATTTTAATTCTAACCTTTGGAGTCTATATTCTGTGTTAGCTTTCTTGTTAGGCCTGCTCAGTTAAGGAACAATGGCCAAGTGAGGCAATTCTGTATAGACAGCTGAGTTTGGGGACATGGTAAGGGCACACAGAGTGTCCGGGGTTTCACACTGACCCCATAGCAAGAAGGAACATGTAGGCATCTATAACTTTATATGTTCTATAATTTATGTGCTATTTAAGTAACATGCTTTTTGTTATTATTCACATTTCAGGAATTTTATGAGTATTTCAACAGACAATCAGTATAGGTTTCTTGATACTTCTATTGACCAATATTCCACTAAACTATTCTATTTACTTTTTAAGATTTGGAAAGAAAAGTTTGGTTTTCATAGCATCAATGAAAGTGATTATATTAAAGTATTGCATTGGTGATAATAACAACAGGATGTCATTTTTTAAAATATAGATTTAGAGAATAGTTTAAAATTAAAGCAAAGTTTAAAAAAGGAATAAATTAGGTGATCTCTTATTTGCCTTTATGTGTGCACTTGTCATATTGTGACTACTATCCTTTTGAGTGCTAAATTGCTCATCTCTGATTCATTTGGATTTATAAAAAATGATTTGTAAAGTTTGTTTGGCAATACATTTTTTATTTATGTAAATTACTATATTAAGGTAACTTGCTTAATGATAAAATTACAATTCACATTCCTTAAGCATTATCATGAAAGTAGTAGTTTTCAAATTTGGTAATCTTTTTCAAATTTGAGAATCTTTTTTAAAGGTTTATGAAATTCAGAAGTAAAAGAAACTTCTCAGATGAAGAAATACAAATTACAAATCTATGAAAAACTGTTCAACATCATTGGTCATTCAAGAAATGCAAATTAAAGCAACACTAAGATCCCACCTCACTCCAGAAAGGATAGCTATCATCAGAAAAATCAACCAATAATAAATGCTGGTGGGGCTGTGGGGAAAAGGAAACCCTTCTCCACTGTTGGTGGTAGTGTAGACTGGTACAAGCATTGTGGAAATCAGCGTGGAGATGCCTCAAAAAACTAGGATTAGAGCTTCCATTCGACCCAGGAATTCCCCTTCTGGATATTTTCCCAGAAGAATTGAAAACATCATACCACAGTGATATATGTGCACCCATGTTTATAGCTGCACAATTTATAATAGACAGATCTTGGAAACAACTCAAATGCCCATCAACTGAGGAATGGATAAAAAAAGACAGGGTATTTTTATACAATGGAATACTACTCAGCCATAAAGAACAATGAACTTGAGGCTTTTATAGGTAAATGGATGCAACTAGATACCATACTCATAAGTGAAATAAATCAGACTTGCATGTGAAACACCATACTGTCTCACTAGTATAAGACACTGAAACAGTAAATAAAAGCCAAAAGTCACAGTAGGTATAGTAAAAGGGAAAGAAACTGCTCAAAGGGAAATTATATTGTTTGATCAGTCTTGCATGCCTGTACTTGGTAACCTGAGAAACTATTTTGAAGACAACAATATGCAATATAACAACCATTGGTAAATTCCTATCATCTTGTTTTGAAATCCTGTACCGCTACTGTCTGTTGTTGTCATTTTGCTTTTGCTGTTGTTTTTTGATGGTTTGTTTCCTTCTTGATTTTTCTGTTTAAAATAAAAAAAAGAAACCCATTTGAAGTGAGTCATAGAACAAAGACTGTCTTAGACATACCAGTTAAAATTACATGATGATACATTGATTAATGACTACTTTGATATTATCTCCAGAAACATGAAGTGTTTTTATGCACAGACACTTTTAAAAATTTATGCTTTATAACTTTTTAAAGATCACAGTACCTACAAGTGAATCTCTAAATCTTTCAGTGGCCTTTGGTCAGAAGCAATAAAATTCTAACTTTACCTGACCTATCAAAATGTAGCATTTTATTCCCATAACAAAATGCTGTCCTGAAAGGTCAGAAACACAATGAGGTTAATAACTTTCATTTAAAAATTCAAATTAAGGATGTAATTTTATACTTTCTATAAGGTTTCCTTGTATCAATTAGCAAATGAAATATCATTGAAAATATCTGTCATTGCTCTCATAATAATTTAGCGCCTGCTGGACAGGCGCTTAAGTCAATGAGCCAAACTCCCGGCCCTTCGTAATAATTCTTGAGGATGCTTCTTAGTATCACAAACTAATCTGCAAAAGTATAGGTATCTATCAGTATATTATGGACCCATTTGAACTTACTGTGACATTTGTAAGATAAAATTTTAATAGTTTTTCAACCACTTAGACAGCTATTGAGGAATTGTAAGAGACCTGACAAATTCTATAGACACTAAGATCTATCTACAAATGGTTTATAAAAAAAATTTCACACACAGAAATATTACTATTCATAAATGTGTGTGGATTCAGTTGTGATGAATAACTGAACATAATTTGTCATTTTGTTTTTCAGTTATATTGACTATATAAGTAAAATCATGTAATCATATATGAGATTTTTGATGCTGAACATAAAACTTTAACATGAAAGATGTTTTTAAATGTAAAACAGAAGCAAATGAGGCAAGACAGCAGCCAAGAATGATGTGAATTCATACACTGCTACAAGGTTTGAAAAAACCCCAAATGTGCTAAATACACAGCTAAGCTCAGGAAATCCTCAGATGCTAGAAACGAGGATGAATCCAAGTTGAGAGGTGAGCAGGTGGTGAGCTCGAAGTGATTTCTGGTGATCTCAGGAAGGATCAGACCCATACTGGATCTCAAGACTAGAGCTTAGTTTCACTGTCTCTAGAATTTAAGGAAATAGTGCATTTGGTAAGAAAAGTTGATTAAATTGGGAATCCTGCCTACAAGCAAGACACTTAAGGGGCTGGTTTGCCTGTGAAAAAGGAACCATAGGATCTCTTTCCATTATCTTGTGGAAACAGAAAAAGAACTTGGTGTTTGACAGATTCTCAGTTAAAAAAATTTTCTCTGAGAAATAGAAACCCAAGGAATCTAAAATCAGTCAAGTAAATCTCAGTTGATGGAAAAGAAATTCCTGGGGCCCAGTTAAAAACAAATGCAAACACATTAACTCTTATAAAATTCAGGTACATGAGACTGCCACATAGAAAATGCAGCTACTGCTATAGATGAATTCACAATAAAACTTTACCAACACTGTGGTAAGGGAATTATCGTAAGGATACAGTACATCTATGAGCATAGGAATGAGCTCTGGAACTAACAAACCAGAAATAGCAGAATAAAATCTGAATAAATTATTTTCAAAATGCTTAAAACAGAAGAACACTTTTTAAAAACAACCAAAAAAAAAAAAAAAAGAGAACGCTTCAGGAAAAACCCATTATTATTATTAATTTAAAAATGCAGTTGTTTGGTTAAACATTAGATCGTCCACAGATGAAAAGAAAATAAGGAACTCAGATCACAGCATTTCAGGACAAACATAGTAGTAGCAAGTGAACTAGAGGACAGGACAATGCTTAAAGAAACAATTGTTGACCATCTTTCATCATTAAATAAAAATGTGAGTCTTCAGACTGAAGATATTAATGTTAGACAGTTTTTAGAAAAACTACAAAACTACAAAATCAGGGCCAGGGATATAGCTCAGCAGCACAAGTGCCTGCCTGGCATGCAGAAGGTTCTAAGTTCAATTCCCTGAACCAAAAAATAAATAAATAAATAAATAAATAAATAAATAAAACAAAACAAAACTACAAAATCAAAGATAAAATTTAAAAGCAGCTAGAAACAAAAGGTATTGCATATAAAGGATCACAATTAGACTGAAGGCACATCTTTCAATTAACAAAATAGATGACAAGCGACAGGGCAAAGCTTCTTCAGTATGCTGAAAGAACAAAAACTTCATTGACAATGAAAGTCAGTGATCCATCATTCAAAATGAAAACAAATTCAATGTGCCTGACCCACACAGAGGGACAGTTTTCTAACCTATGACTTATTGTCTATACTAGTATAAAATTTATTAAAAAGTAAGCAGAACATAGGGCAAAGAATGTGCAAGAAACTAAATAAGCATTGACCACAACAATGCTTTAAAAAAATCATAACCATAGTTGACTTACAAAGTGAGCCATAATATTAGAAAGGAATAGTACCAAAGATGAAAGGAAGGAGATGTGAATAAAAGGAAAGTCAATTGATAGGAATGAGGATAGAGTTATTGACTACTTTTAAACTTAATTAGACAGCTGAGCATATTAAAGGTTAAAGATACCTGCTAAAAAATACAAATTTCCAGTAGGATAGAGAAGAGGAAATGAATAACATTTTAGCAATCCAACAAAGAGTTGGTTAAATATCCTCCTGTCCACAGCAAAATTATGGAGGAAAAAATATGTGGAATGAATCCAAATATATAACGAATCATAATATGAATAATTAGACTAAATCATTTGTTCAAAGATTATGAAAAGAAAATGTACTTCAGTTATGTATTTGTTTATAAGAGACACACTCAAAATATGACCCAGAAAGGTGGAAAAGAAATGTATGGTTAAAAAAATAAATTTCATGTAGGATAAATTCCTGGGAGAGAAATTGCTTTATCAAAGGGTAGCTCTATTTGCCATTTTCGCAGAGATGGCAAATAGTGTTTCGCAGAGATGGTACCAAATTATATTCCTAATTAAAAATAAACAAGTACTTGCTTTTTTATTGTCTATCCAGTGAGAACGCTATCCAGAGAGAATAAATGTTAGATTCTTAACATTACAGGCAAGAATAGTATTTGTCTTACTGTGAGAAGAATCACGCTGTTTAAAGATATTTTTGGAAAACTTTTGAGTATCTTTGTTTTGTGAATTTTAGTTTTAGTTCCTTTTTCATTTTTCTCTACTTAGGCATTGGATTTTTATATTTTTTAAAGAATTCTTTTATTTTAGGGAGCCTAGTGTTTTACGTGTGATAAGAGTTTTACATTTTATTTTTCTGTATAGATTTTTTAAAATGTTTTTGAATTTAGTCATTTTTTATAGATTCTGATTTTAGAGTCATCATTAGAAACAGTTTCCTCCAGTTTGGGGTCACAAAGAATAGGAACAATTAGAGAAGAACATTTCTAGTATCTGTTTAGTGCTTTCATGCTTTCTGTGCATTGGAGTCAGTAATCCATTCATGACTTTTCCTGGTGAGAGGTGTGAGGCATGTTTCCAGGTGCATGGGACCCAGTTGTCACAGCACAAGTCCTCATTACACAGCACAGGTTATCATCTCTTATCACACAGCTAACCTTCTCGACTTTTTATTCTTTTCCTTGGCCTGTCTTTTTAGTTCATTTACCCACAATATTTTGATATAGCTATCAAACCGTTTAATAGACTTTAGTATGTAGCAGATTTGTCACCTTCACATTACTTTCCTAGATTAAAAAAATATTATTTTAATGTGTTTATTTTTCATTTAAAAATAAACTTTAAGTATGAATTTACTTTGTGGTCCTACCCAGGATCTTGCATTCAACCGTTAGATGAAACATACTCCTTACAAGCACAGCTGGCATATTTTGGAAACTGTACATGTATTTAGATATAAAATCATCTCAAATTCTAAATAATCTGTCATATGTTTCAAGTTTTCCAAAGAGAATTAATAAAATACAACATGAACTAAAAGGTAGCCAGACTTTTAATGCTTATATATCTGGAAGTTTAAAAATACTTTTGAGCCAGGGATTTAGCTCAGCAGTAGTGGTTCAAGTGCTTGCCTGGTAAGCACAAGGTCGTGAGTTTGATCCCAGGTACCCAAAAGAAAAACAAACAAATGAAAACAAGAAACAAAACAAAAAACCCTTTTGAATTACTGTTGATCAGAGAGAAAAATCATTATTGAAATAACAACTTATTGAGAATGAATCACACTAAAATTACTTAAATGTCCCAAAGAACAAACAAATCCTCATTTACACAAACTCTTTCTAAGAACAGAAAAAGAACAGACTTGTATTGACCAAGCCCATGGATAGATAACAGAAACTTACAAACATGGTAATTCTGCTCAGATTTCCTTGATATCTGGATGGCTTGTTGTTTTACTGAAAATAGCAATGACTCTGTCTAGCTGGAAGGTATTAATTACTGAATAAAAAAGTTGGACTCAGGAATGGAGAATCAAATTATTTTGTGGAATAACCTTATTTTCAATTTCTGTCAAAAATGCTAACAAGACAGCTAAAGGTCAGTTGTAAGTAAATCTAGAATTTATGCACACTTAACCTTTATTATCCAGGAACTGTATGTTCCTAACTGTAGCAGTCAGTGAGTGATACTTTCAAGTATAATAAATAAAAAAGAAATAGTCCAAATCTCTATCTTTTGCTGTAACATTAAAGGACATACTTAAAATTAAAAAATAACATTTATTTTAAGCAGAGAAAGATACAAAGGAGCAAAATATACATTAAAATACACCTTTAAGGTTTCTCTTTCCCTTATCACATTTCT
The DNA here is from genome assembly GCA_004363535.1 of Dasyprocta punctata. Taxonomy (NCBI): domain Eukaryota; kingdom Metazoa; phylum Chordata; class Mammalia; order Rodentia; family Dasyproctidae; genus Dasyprocta; species Dasyprocta punctata. The sequence goes on from RJWM01000320.1 coordinate 196,127, forward strand.
GTTTAATGCTAAAAATAGTATAATATGTTCAGGAGCATAGAGGGAATAATTACATTTTGGAATAACAAGTTTTCACAAAATGGAGGAGCAAGACATATGTGATAGGTCTGGAAAATCTTGACAGAGTTTTAGAAATTGAAACAGAAACAGACTACCTGTGACTTTTACCACTAGTATTAATTGCAAAGCATAGAATCATTTTACAAAAACTCTCCCTGAATTGGATAATATATTTACAATTTGAATACCCTCAACAAGTAAGGAGAATTAAAGAGATCATACAAGGATTAATTCAGGTGAAGCTGATGACATGAGGCAAGTTTAAGAAATAATTATTATAATAGTAATGGTATTGTTTATCTTTCACATCAGCATATGATTTTACTAAGTATATATTTTGCAAAAATTAGTTCCAAGTAAGTTCTGTATTTTCAAGATTTCTTACATTTCTTAATGAAATTTCACTTAGGAAACGGAACCAAAAAATATACTGCAGAGCTGTGGTAGTTACAGTGCTGTGATGAACATCAGGGAGAGATGAAGACACTCAGTGGGTAAGAAAGGTAGGGAAAGTATATGAGAGGAACATGATTTATTGCTATGGTTTAGATCAAGAATACTCCCCAAAGACCTTATGTATTCCCAAGTAGGGCTTTTAGAGGGTGACTGAATAACAGTGATGTAGCTAACATGCTGTTAGGAGGTGGGGCCTGGTTGGAAGAGTTTGGTCACTGAGGGTGTGATCGCCAGGGTGCATCTCCCTTATTGGCTCTGCTCTTTGCTGTCTGCTTCCTGGCAGCCATGACATGAGCAATTTTGCACCACTATTCCCCCCTGCTATGCACTGGAACTGGCCAACTAAGGACTGTAACTGTAGCCCAAATAAACAACTTCTTTATCAATTTTTTTTTTTTTTTTTGGTACCAGGGATCGAACTCACAACCTCGCGCTTGCTAGGCAGATGCTTAGGCCACTGAGCTAAATCCTCAGCAACAACTTCTTTAAGTTGTGAGTGCTGAGTACTGTGTCTCAGCGAATCAGTAGATGACTAGGACACTTATGTCCTGTAGTTAATAGTTTTATATGAAGTTTAGTGAAACAGTGAATCTGTGATGCTCCATTTTTGTGGAGAGAAACCTGCATGTGGAATGGAGACACTTGTATTCAACTCTATCACTTGCATGTAGTGAGCTCCACCAATTTCAAACTCTGTGACCAGTGGAAACCTCCTAAGCCCACAGGCCTCAGTTCATCATTTGAAAAATGTCAACTGATTCCTGTAGTTATCATAAGGGAGAAATGAGTCAGTGTGTGCTAAATGACTTTAATTTAGCATGTGCTAAATGACGTTAATTCTATGATATACAATCATAGAAAGTTAAATTTCAAAAGACTAAATGCCAGAGGAGTTGCACACCACACCCATCTAAAGATGGTTCTGGTTATAGTGTGACTTAGGAAGATTAGAACCCAGGAATGAACATCAAGAGGAGAGTTATAATTCACAGACCACAGCAAAAATTAAACTATAGAACTGCAGGGACTTGATCTGTGGTACTGACCTAAAAGGCAGGGATAAAATGACAGAAGGATGCACATGTAAGGCGACAAAATGGGAGTATTTTCAGAGTTGTGACATCAATGGAATATAGAGCACAATAGATATGATGGAAAATGCATCATAGCTACGTTTCCAACATTTGGCACAGGTAAAACAAATGTTGGCATTGTCAGAGAGCTTGGCAGGGAATAGTACTACAGGCCACATGTTCAGTGTGAGATGTAGACTACAAGACCTCCAGGTGGATGTGACTAAAAGATTTAAGACTTGTATTTTGGGCTTTGGAATAGAGTCAGAACTAGCAAGGCCGACAGCAGAGTCATTGCATGAAGGTCACAGGGAGGTACAGAGAGGGGATCCTGGAGAGAAGCTTCAAGAATTATCCTCAGCAAAACAGGTGATGGCAGGAGACCAGACAGAGAGCTAAGAGAATGTGCAGAACAGCAGGGTGTTTCTAACCTTGGTACCAAGATGAAGTTCAGCTATGGGTTAAATGTTCAACTAACTTATCACAGAGGAAGAAAATGATAATTATTTGTAAATGTGAAAACTTGACAGATTACATGCAATCAGTTATGTAAGTTGTAAAAAGTCATCACATCAGTTGTTCTGTGGTAACAGAAAAGCTTTTTAAAAATCAACAGGATCGATAACCTTACAAAGGAACTTGAACCATCTCATGAAGGGAGATTACTGTTAGCACTTACAAAGACCTAGCCACCTCCTCAATACCCCAGTCCTGCTGGGCCTATGCAGGGGTTAGAGCTTTCAGGTGTGAGAACACTGTTCTTGGAGTTGGTCCTGGAAAGATCTGTGCAAAACTGAAGAGGGGGCAAGGTCAGGGAGGATACTCTGGAAGGCCCCATTGTTAAGAACATCTTTACAAATCTATCAATTAAGGTTGCATTTTGTTTCCTTTTGGAAACATGTTTCAAATTATATTGTTTCTATCTTATGGTGTGACTGTAATTAGGTCACCTAATTGCTCCTCTCTAAGAACTGGAAGAATTCAACCAGGTGAGGTAGAAGAAAATACAGGTAATTCTGGTGGGTGGACCAACTCAAAGAGGTGGAATAAATTGAGAAACCATTGTGGACACTTTGGGAGAACCATTGTGGAAGCTTTGCCACTTAACTGCTAATAAGCAGGTCAACTCGCCTGATAATGCTTTGGCAAATGTAGGCCAGTTGCTGACATGTATTGTGGCTTCCCAGGAAGGAAGGAAGAATGTGGAAGGAGATAGGCATTGGGTTCAAGGGCTCCTCCCTACTCCTCAGCACAAGCAGTGATTGTCACCAATGTACTCACTCTATGCCTCAGTTTCCTCACCTGGGTGCACTAGCACCCACCTTGTAGGGACTGTTGGGAGCTAAGGCATATGAAAGATCAGAACAGTACTGGTGTAACAGAAGAGCATCTAGAAATGCAAACTATAAAACAGCTGCAAAGGAATCCTTTGCTGTTTCCATTATGGAGTTACCTCTTTGTAAACTGCAACTGTCAGTTTAGTTCTGTATGTTTATTACATAAATTTTACTGTACAGAGAAAAAAACTCTTTTTTGGTTAAACTGTTCTGGTGCTCTTGTAATTTTGCTTCAAGCAACTTGAGGAAAGAAACCATTTGTGAAGGACAAGGAACATGTAACACAGAAAACTTGCAGGGTACAGTAGGCATATACCAGTGTCTGTATGGATTCAGGAGACTTTGAAATAGGTCACAATATTCTTACAGAAAACAATGCCATCCTTTTGGGTTTGCACAGGATAACAGTAAATCTAGGGGGTAAGAACAGGCAATCTTTATTACAATAACATTATACTTTGTTAAATGTATTTTGAGTACAAATAAGTTTATGTTTATAAAATGAGTATAGATATGTATGTAAACTGGTTAAATAACACTATAATTTTTTTTGTCTTTTTGAAACAGGGTTTTGCCATGCAGATCAGGCTGGCCTTGAACTTACTTTGTAGTCCAGGCTAACTTCGAACTCACAGTGACCCTCCTGCCTCAGTGTTCCAAGTGCTGGAATTACAGGCATGTGCCACTATGCCTGGTCCAACACTGTAAAATTTACTGGTATTGCACTTATCAATTAAGACATTTTCCAATTTTTAATGGAAAAAAAACATTATCTATCTTGTGGAATCTTTGCTTTCAGAGTTTAATGAGCCATGCATCTGAGTGTGCTTCTTTCATAGCAAACACAATATTGAGAATCAAGTTATCTTGACATGTCAGAGTTGTATAGACTTGTAGAAAAAATAGGATCAGTATATGAGGTTATAATTTTGGGAGCAATCATTGAAATGAGAATCTCAAAGCCAAGTTTTTAAAATGTTGCTAGATTTTATTTTCTGTAAGAAAGACTAAATTTCCTAGTCTTTAGTGTATTTCCTTGAATGCAGTGAGGGTTAGAGAAAAAATTCAAACACACACAGAACAAAGGAGACACTGCTGTGGTTCTCATTACATGACAGTGATGCTGGTGTCCATTCTTCCTATCAATCTTGCCTCTCACGTGTCAACCAAAGGAAGTTCAGCATCTCCATTTAGGGTGATCTCAGCTGTTCTGCTAGTTCTAACTAAATTTCTTGCATTTGGGGTGTGTAGATTCCTTTGCATACTGCCTTTTGCTACTATTTTACATGACTCCTTACAAATATATAGCTAAGCCATCATATTCTAGCTGCAAAAGGCTATCTGAAGTTAGGTTTGCAAGCTCCTCAAGGACAGAGTAGTGTTCTGTTTACCTGTGATACCTGATGTCACCTACCACTGTGACATCTTAGTAGACTTTGCTGAACAAATAGATCATTCTATCTTAAACTGGAAGTAAAATTCTCTAAAGTAGATGGTCGTTGAGCATCAACTCCATTGCACAATGAACATCATCAGCTAAAATCTCTTATACACAAAAACTCAAAATACGGTATTTTGTTTTTATTAAGAACTTGTAGCATGCTAGGTGTTTGAAATCTATGATTTTACGATTTCCATGCCTAATGATATCTAAGTGCATTTCAAGTGTTCCCAGTTCCTCTGGATGTGCCTTTGCACTTGACTCAGACAGCTTTCCCTGACCTCTCTGGGAAGAACAAAGCCCTGTTCCCTGGCGGTGCATTTTGCTTGTACCTTTTACTAGGGAATTTATTGTGGTTATGGATTTGGTTATATTCTGTTCCTTCACTAAATTTTGAGCTCTGAATGGTATACTCCATCCATTTTTTGATTCATAGTATTCCACATGAACTCATGGTACAGAGGTCGCCTACCCATTTGGTGAATGACTTAATCAGACAGCAGGCTCTTCAGTGACCTCCTAACACCATCTCTTTCCTCTCTTGCTCATTTTCCAGGGTACAGCCAAAACTTAGCTTCTAAAACATGTTCTGTTCCTATCCCTCCACTGCAGTAGGCCCTTCACTAGCTGTGTGCAGAGTGGACTTTAACCCCCTGACCGAGGCAGATTGGATTCTCCAGAACTTGTCCCCAGGTTTCCTACTCAGCTTCAGACTCTGATGTTTCACTCTCACGTGCTAACTTCTAGTTACACCGTATATCTTAGTCTTTGCTGAATTTGTCTTGCATTTCTGTGTGCCTGGAGTGCTTTACCATTGTGATGTTCATCTCTTTATTCTTTCAGAAATTTTACAAATGCTTCATCTTATTGATATAATAGTTAAGAGTGTAGATTTTGGAGCATGAGTCCAAATCCTTCACCTGTCTGCGTGGCAAATCAGTTATATGACCTTGGGAAGTCACATTAGGCTCCTCATTAAAATGAGGATGATAGCAGCAAATATTTCAGCTGTCTATTGTAAATAACACAATTAGTTAATCCATGTAAACCATCTAGAACACTGCCTGGTACATGCTAATCATTATTAGTGCCACTTTAATATAATAGCATTAAGCATATTGCAGTCTAATTACATGAGTAATTATTAAACATGTATCCAAATATTTACCAATTTGGTAATATGGATTAAGTCTCTCATTGCCTTTCTAGTTGCAGTACAGAAGCAGGAAGAAATGTCTCCTGAATAGGAAGGGGCTGCAGGGGCAGGATAGAGGGACGGTGAAACACAAGTGGTTAGTTATAAACCCAGCTGGAGCACCCAGGTTCTCCAGTTAGGGTAAAGCTGTGCATGTGCAAACAACTGTGCACATGTGCATGTCACAGGCAAATAGAAAGGCCTGAGGCAAATCCTGGATTGTCCTATGCTAGCATAGGACAGTAGTTGGCTTTGTATTTTGTTTCTCAGGGCAGAAGCCAAGGAAGCTTTAAGTCTAGCAGAGACTGAAGGTGACAGCTTCTTGTCAGGGATAGGATGACACACAGTGGGGTCTTCAAAAACAGCCTTCTGACATCACCAGTGCTAAGAAAACAGACCAAGAACCAACTCTGATGATGGCAACCTCAAAAACAGACATAAAGGCAGAGGCCCCACCGATGGCCTGGTGAGATGACCTACAAGTTTAACTATGTAGTCTGTAGGAACAAAGAAATGGAAAATGTGAAGTTGATTCTAGACTCTCCATCCCAACACCCTACACATAGGTGATGGCAACTGGAAAGAAAAGAAGGGAGTAAGGGAACCAAAACACTCTTTGACCATCTTTACCACTTCCCAGATTCACGGGCTGTAATGGAATCTCTAGAGAAAAAAGAGAACGGTCACAATGAAGAAGGTTACAATGGTTTACAGTTGTGAGATGTTTATTCCCATTACCAGTAGGTGCTCCCCCAATATCTAGTTCATAGTCCACTTTCTAATTGGGCCTGTCTTTCTTTGTGTCAGCCTTATATTTGACACAGGATTTAGCAGGGCACACTGGTTGTCACACAGAGTTGGATGGATGGATGGACGGATATATGGATAAAAATGAATAAATGAATAGATTGTTCTCTAGTTAATTCAGTCCACCCTGTCTATGTCAAATATCTTGTATTACAGTGTTTATTTTTTTTTCCTGGAGTTTTCTGCAAAATATATCAAGCAAATGTGGGTTTTAGACTTCATGAATTTAGTCATCTGATAACAAGTTATTCTGTGTGACTTTAAATCTTCATTTCAAACTCCTTTTGATTCACAAGTGAGAACTAGAATCCCATTTAGGGTAAAATGACTCGCCCAAAGGCAGAAAGTGATTGAATTGCCCACTCATCAATTCTAACTTATTTAGGCTCCTTGTTCTTTTTTCAGCTGAAAGGGGCTTTTGATTTCATTTAGTTTCCTGCACTTTCAGTTCACAAAATGTGCCAAACAAGGCACAGATTATTAGGTCTATCAGATCTTGCCTCATTCCAGAGTTCTGTGTTATGACCCACAATATGTAGCCTCACAGTTCCCAGAGTGCCACCGTTGTGAGAGTCACAGAGGTTTAGAGTCACAGTGCTACTCTTTTGTAAGGCCTGGAATGATGGGAAGCAAGAGCAGCATGAAATTCCCCCAATGCTACCCCATGGTTTTCACATATAGCAGTATAAAGAATAGAAAAGGCTGAACAAAGTAACTTCGAATGCTTCAGTGAACTGGGCCTTCAGTTTGCAATATACTATTAGGATTAGCAACTAATTTTAGTAGATCAACAAATCTGAGCAGATGGGTTTAGCAGATTAAAATATTAATCATGTCATTATATTACACCTCAAATTATTAAAATTAGAATCCTCAGTGAACATAGAAACCAAGTCTTGGCTATCATTGTTCCTGGTGATGTGTAAATGAGTAACAGCCAGTTCTGGGGGGTGGGAGGCAGTTCTGATCAGTGTCAGTTATGTAAAGCGTCATTTGTATGGAAGCAACTTTACTCATTAATAAGGTAGAAAGCAATGATGGATTTCAAGTTACAAAAGCCAGCCACTGTGAACATAGGCTCCCATCTCAGGGGGAGAGATCCTAAGATTCCTAAGAAATGGGAAGTGTTAGAACTTGGACTTGATATTGCCCTCTACCTACCAAAAGAGGTACCAAATGATAGAAATCTAACTCTCCAAGGCTGTGGTCCACAGAATACCATTAGACACTTGCAGACCTTTCACAATTTCAACACATCAGCTTTTAAGTTCTAAAGTGGCCTTTAAAACAAAAAACAAAGCAGAAAAGATTCTCAGAAGCCTGAGACAGACACAAAACCTACAACAGACAACTTTGGAAGACAGATTTCTTCCAATTGTGTATGATTTTGTTTTTCTACTGGCTTATTAAACAAAACAGAAAATGGATAGCTGTTTACATAGCATATTTCCACTTCATTTGGGGTTCACTACTCTACCACTTTTTCAAGGTCTTTTGGGGTTAGTGTGACCCCTATGACTGACTTCTAGAGTATCCTGCATGAGAGAGTGACTGGATACCTCTTTGTGTGATTGTCATGCTTTCTCTTCTCCCTCCCTGCTTGATTTCTTCCAGTCATTTGAAGCTAAAAAATGTACATTGACAATAACCTTGAAAATGTTCCCATAATAAACAAAAGGAACTTAAAACAAATTCTAGAAATTCAGTCAAAATTTTGATACAGTGATTTTTAAGAGACAAATATTTTAAGATTTTAGCCAATATTTTCCAATTTACTTCCATCATTAAATATGATACAATTTTCAGTGCAATAAATGTGATATTGTACAGAAATTAGATCTTCTCAGGATTAAAAGAAGAAAAAAACAAGAGCAGTGAGATGAACCTTGAGAAAAATGTATTCTGCAAACCTCCGATAAATGCAGATGCCTGCAAGCAGAATTTCTATGAAACAAATAGATGCAACCAGAGTCACACTCTATTTCTAGCCAGATAAAAAATAAATTTCTCATCCTGCAGCTATGTGATTTTTCGACCAAATCCACTGTAAGACAGGCAACTTTCAAATGTACCAAGTGGGTCTGTCCCCTGGTGCTAAGTGCTCCCTTATGCAGTAAGTACAGGAAAATGCTGTTATTTATCCTCCTGTTTTCATATGAAACATAAACATATTCATATAGATGCTTAGTGAGTGGGACCTACCTGCCTCAGACCTTCCGGATTGTGTACAATTTCAACAGTGCACCTGACAACAAGACTTGTCCTGGGAAGCAGCTTTTGGATCACCCTAAATTTTCTGTGATGTTTCCTCTGCACCTAGTGTCTCTGTGCCCTGGTACATGCCTGTTCCCTGAGGTTTCAGGCTTTGGAACACTTTACTTAGTCATTCAACAAATATTTGCTGAGAGTGTCCACATGCCATAAACTAAGTACCCTTGATTTAAGATGGGCATAGTTATCCTTCCTCATTCAAAAGAACTGATCGTCAAATATAGAACATAGACCAGTTTGTCAATAGAGTCTTACAGGAGAGGGGCAGTACTGGCAGAACATGTGAAGTGACCAGTGGGGATCCCTTGCTGTTTTTTTGGCCAACATGCCATTAAAGCCACCACACAATAGTGAAAGCATGTATTTTGAACATATTCTCTTATATTTGTTTTCTAACCTAGTATTCACCAAATTGTTGTGCATTTTCTTGTTTTGTTATTGCAAATGCCAATAATCATTCTATGAAGTTGTTCGTCAAAGTGACTTAATAATTAAAAAGGTCACATGTACTCGACAGTAATAGTTAACCTACACCAGGATAATTTTAAGGCATGTGTAATATTCAATGTTACCTGTGATTAGACAAACTCTACCCACTATAAAAACAGGTGAGTATGGCAACTTAAGTTGTAATTAGCCATAGTTTCTAATGTGAAAAAATGCAGGAAATGTAAGAAAGATTTACTTGACTTTTGTCTAAATCAAATGACATTGACTGGTTATATACATATAATACTCCCTCCCCACTTCTCATTTCTGGACTCTTACACAAAACTTTTAGTAAGATAAATTTTTACTTATTTCTCTTTATCAAATTGACTTTTGAAAAACAGATCTTTTTTGTGCTACCAATCACCAAGCTGGCCATCCCTCAGTACTTGCCATGGGAATGGTAAGCAGTGAACTTGGGCCATGTGCATATGTGTCCTGGGCCTGTCTCTGAGTCCTAGATAGGACTGGAGTCTGGGCACTTTCTGGTTCTTTTCTCCAAAAATCAAAGGCAAAGCTTCAAACTTGAAGTTGTAAAGGAAAATAAATCCTAACTACTCTGGTTTTTAATGCTTCAAGTGAATCTTCAGTCATTTGCAAAGGTTTTTTTTTTTTTTTTTTGTACTAAGCACCCAAGAATTGCTCAAGAAAAGGGGACCTGCTGGCAGAGCTGAATAGACACATTAACTTTTTTATTTACTTAAAAATACGGTGTAGATGCATTACAATTTTAAGGAAAGAAAGGCAAAACATGAAACGAAAAAGAAATCGGATTGACATTGTAAAACTTGCTCCCTCCCACTCTTGAGGGGATGAAAATCTCAAAGAAAAAGAAGCCGGAAATTGTTGAAGCCAATGCAGTGTCAATTTATTATAAGCAAATCATGACCCAGGACAAATCTAAGGAAATTTCATTATTCCTAAATCTCTGACTTGCCTCACAGATTTTTTAAATGTGAAGAAAATGGCAAATAATCTACAGAAGTGTGGGTTCAGTGCCATAGTTAATTCCATTACGTACAATAACGGATGAGTCACTGAAGCAGGTAATTAGAATTGGCATGCCGCCCACCAGCTGGATTTCGGTGCTTCCTGGGACACTGGTGCTGGTGAGAGGCAGCTCTGGTCACAGCTCCAGGTCTAGTCTCCAAGTCACAGCTGGGAGGCCTGGCCCCTACTCTGCTGGCTAGGAGCCTGGACTGACTCTGGCTGTGTGGCCTCTGGGCTCACCTGGGCCAAATTACCAAGGATGCCACCAGTAACAGCCACAAAGTGGAGACACAGAAGAAATGCAAGGAAGCCAGAAACCAAGTTGGAGACAATGCAAGTTCTCCTGGGTGCCCACAGTCTAGTCTGTAATGACTCTGTCTTGTGTTTATCTTTGCTATCTATCCTCCCCATTAGATGGCAGTTCAATGAGAACTCCCACTTCAAAATACGGTGTACATTATTGAACACACAGTAGGTGCTCAGCAGATGCTTGTTGACAGGTAAAAGCAGATCTGTGAGCTTCTGAGCCCATCCCCCTTCAGATGCCTGGAGTTCATCTCCTTCCCTGTGGCCAGGAACAGGGATTATTCAGATAGGTCAAGTCAAAGTTTGCCTTGTTCTAAAGAGCACCAGCAAACCTACTAAGCACAATCTACCTGGAGACAATCAGGAGTTGGTTGCATGCAACTATTCTTAAAAAGTAATAATTCTAGAAAGAATTCAAGTATTTTGGAGCATTGAAATTGATTTTATGATACTGTGATGAAATTATAAAAAGTAAGTTAAATTTTGGTCTCTTATAGGAGTGATTATTAACTCAGAATGAGAGCTCAGGAAACAATTCTGCCTCTTCTGAAGCAGGGGCTGGAATGACCTCTAGGATCTGCCCTCCCTTTGGAACTGCAGGAGCTCACATTGAAGCTGAGGTAATTATAAGGGATGAGGCTAGACTCCAAGAAGAAGCCTGCTTATGCAAGAGTTTAGTTTATCCAGAAGGAAATGGAAAGCTGCTAATCAGTGAGTTGAGAAATTGGATCTATGTTTCAAGAATGAACAATTAAGACTGTTGCATAAACTATGCACTAGGTGAGACAAACTTGGGATAGAGACAGATTGTTACAGCTGAGGGCAAGGTGTAATCCAAAATATGATGAATGTTTAAATTAAAGCATGTTGCTATTAGTCCCCCTCAAAATACTCCCCCTTGTTTCATACACTTATCACATCTTATCACATAGTTCTTGACACTTTCTGAAGCAGTTCTGGAATCTTCTTTCATGAGTGTTTTTTAGTTGGGCTGTCCTAGTTGCCTTGATATTCTGAATCAATGCAAAATGTTTAACTTTCATGATCATTTTGACTCTGGAAAAGAGCTAGTAGTTGCATGGTGCCAGATCTGTTGAATAAGGTAGATGAGGACACACCATAGTATTTTTATGAGCAAGTCTTTCTGTTGAATGGCAGCAGAATTCACTGTATTTTTATCAAATCTCTTAAAAGCATTCACAAAAGAGGACTTCCTGAACTGCTTCAGAAAGTGTCAAGAATGATGGGATAAGTGTGTTTGAAGCAAAGGAGGGTATTTTGAGAGGGAGTAACAGCAATATGTTTTTGCTGCCATATTTTTGAATTTCACATTCATTATATATTTGATCACACCTTATAGAAAAATGGCCCTGAGCCTTTTAAGGGTCAGCAGGGGTGGCAAGGGGCAGACCTATTCAGGAGATAGTTAAAGTAAAGTTAAAGATTGAAACAAGGGATTTAAGATTTGGAGTGAAGAAATGCCAGTGGTCAAAGATAACCCTGAGCTTCCGTCTTGGGGATCATGTATGGGATTTTGTCAGCCACTCTAGATGGGCCCCTAGTTGCAGCAGCTCTGTGAAGTGAATGTGGTTGTGGGGTCATGATGTGCCCCATGGACACACTGAGTTCTGAAACAGTTCCTATGCATCAACAAGTGGAGATGTGGGGAGGTCAGTGTGTGAGCCTGGAACAAAGAGACAGTCTGGCCCAGGCAAAAAGATCACTACTAGAGTGTTTATGGCCAGAAAAAAGAAGCCCAGGGGAGGTCCCCATAGAGAATGGGGAGCAGAGGGTTGCATCCTCAGAAAAAGCCCAAGAGATAGAACAAGACAGCAAGACATTCCGATCAGAAAGTCATGGAGGGAGGTACAGGCAGGAGAGTACTGGAGCCTTGGATGACAGCAACAAGAATTTGGAGAGTTAATTGTAGACGTTTTGTTGACTTATGTTGGCAGGACTGTTTGAGGTACTGAGCAATAAAGAGCAGGCAACGACTCTTCTTTCCCAATGTGACATTTTTAGAACAGTTATAATACTAAGCTTGGACTGCAAAATATCATTGGTAAGCAATGGACCTTTCAGAATGAAACATGGTGCAAGGAAGGGGAAAAAAAGATTCTCTGGGTGATTTTTTATTCTTTCGTAAATAAAAGTGAAAACATGACAAAATTAAGAAAGATTACCAGGAGGCAAGAGGCATAGCTAAGAAATTACAGGACTGTGATGCAAATGCAGGCAGCAACTGCTCCGTCAGTGCTCAGGGCATAAACTGATTTGGATATACAAAAAGAACTTTAAATAAAGTATTATGCTTTGTCTTGTCATTTGTCACTTAATGCTTTGTCTTATCATTTGTCTCATTTGGAGAAATATACCCACATTCAGTTTTAGTTTATTTTTATTGCTTTTATGAGGGTGCAAAGAAGGGCGGATAGTTCAAGAGCAATTCCAAGTTTGTTTGTTTTTTACTAATTGGTTCACAACTCCATCTGTCACAGGATTTCTCCTCTACCCCCCATAACTGACAAGGTGACCGGTATGTTCACATAAGAAATATTTTCACATTCATAAACAAGTTGTGCTAATTATCGAGACAATTTTAATTAAATTTTGTAACAGCTGGCCTATGCTCTTGGCAGTCAGCCTTAAGATCACATCATTCCCCGACTGGTCAGACTGGAAGTATTACGTTTTCTTTACATTGTTACTCTGACAGTTTAAATGAAGAGCAGCATATCTGTGGGTAACTGTTTCCCATTATTAGGATCCCCTAAAGATTCTTGGTTTTGCTAATACAGAGACATCTTGCCAAAGAGGTCTGGCATGGCTATAGTCTTCCCTCGGCTTTAGTTGAGGAGGCTGAGATTTCATTTTGGGAGAAATTCAGACTTGACATTCCTAAGCCACTGCTTTAGAGGAAGACTTAGTGTCTTTAGGCAAAAGGAGGACAATCATGGATATAGCATTTTAATCTCTGCAAACTGTCTCATAAAAATGACACATAAAGAAACTAGGAGAGTAAACCCAAACCTCCCATACAAAAGTAACAAAACAGTGTGCGAGGTCTACCCAGGGTCCTCAGAGTACATGTGGGTGGAGCTGCCCATTGACCACTGAGCCCTTGTGACAGCCATAGCTATGGGGGAGGCAATGGAGAGAGCACTGGCCACCTGACCCGAGGACAGAACATCACTCTCAGCTGCCAAACAGACCTATGGGCAATATGTGGAGCTAGGAAAGATTATACAAGGTCTGTTTGCGGAGAGAGGAAAAATTCTGAGACATGGTCTGAAAGGACCTTGGTTCAATACAAACCCTTCCAGACTGGGCAAGGCAGCACCAGGTTCAAGGAAGAAAGGAAAAGTAAGCCCAGCTGACTTGCCAAGGTGAAAGACTGGAGAAAGCAGAGCACAGGAATACAAGGTTGTTTCTAAAACTCACTTAAAAGAGGGACAATAGAAGAGGTGACTGGAGAGATGGTAGGAATGTGTCTTGACTGACACCTCCTTTCTAAAAGTTCAGGGAGAGAGAAATAATTGTCAAGCCCTTTACAAGATTATTTTAAAAGATAATAAAGTGCAAAATGATGTCTTTACAGATAATAGAAGTATGCACAAATAAAAGAAACACTAAGTGGGCATTTCCAAACAAAGTAAAATAAGTTTTAAAATTTTTTTTTTTTTTTTTTTTGTGGCATCGGGGATCAAACTCACAACCTCACACCTGCCAATGCAGGCACTTAAGCCACTGAGCCAAACTCCCAGTCCTGGTTTTTTGAGGCAGGGCCGCACTATGTAGCTTAGGCCGGCCTTGTGCTCGAGCTGTAGCCCAAGCCTGCCTGGAACTCACAACACTCCTCCTACCTCAGTCTCCTGAGTGCTGGGATTAAAGGCGTACACCACCATGCCTGGCTCAATAGATGACTTTTAAAAATATACCAGTTATAAAAATTCAAAAACAAAGTCATAAAATTCACAAAAAGATTTATAATACAGTAAAATAAAAAATCAGAAATGCTGCCTAAAATAGAAGGAATGCAAGAAAGAAAAATCACATTAGATAATAGTTTGTGAGAGAAATAGAAAATGAAAGAAAGGAAAATTTTAAATATCAAAAATCAATAAAGTTGTAAAAAGAATTTTAGACAATGTGAGAGTTGGACATAGGCAAAAACAGACTTAACACACATATACCTCCACAGGGAAACAGAATAAGTACTTACTAAAGTATTATAATTTGAGGAAATATTTCTTTAAAAAGACTCAAAACTGCATAAGGGAAGTTTAAAACTTAAAGGGAAGTTTAATTCTTTGAAATTTGAATCCTGAAAAAACCAACACATTTTAGGAAAGTTAGTCAATCTTTGCTAAAAATAGAAGTAAAATCCAGGCAAAGTTATCAATTCATTTACAAAATCTGTCATCAGACTGTTTGATAATACTTCCTTAAAAAACGGGATAACTCAAGAGAAAAACCATGAGTCTAAGATTTTATACCCAACCACAATAACTTCCCAAGTCTCACACACTAAAGGAACAATTTAAAAACTCAGAGAATATGGGTCTCATAAACACTTCTCGAGAACTCTCTGGAAAAGGAGATTCACATAACTGAAATCTCTGGAGAGGGATTGTTGAAACGAGTGTTGACAAAGATTAGATTAGATGCTTCCAAAATATGATTGACTAGACTAAACAGATGCTGTACAAGGCAGATCATGGAGAGAACATGAATTTGAATCTCACTCATACATTAAATATAATGTCACGTAAAATAAAAGGAGACAAACAGGTTTTATAGTAGGCGCCAAAAATAAATACATCAACTCTTACTAAAAAAATGCCTGCTTAAATTTTAAAAAGAGAAAATAAAGTATAAAAATTGTTAGGAAGTTTTACAAGTAGTAACTCTCCCTTCAAATTGCTTGTCGTCTGCTTCAACATTAACACCTGCTCCTATATATGTCTCTGTATTTGCTTCTACTTTAATCAGGCTTTTTGATAAAATGAGAACCCAGTTGTTGATTCTTTGAAGTACTTCCCATGCAGTTTGTGTTGTCACAGGAAGTACTTCAAAGAATCAACAACTGGGATCTCATGTTATTAAAAAGCTTTTGCACTTCAAAGGCAATCACCAATAAAGTGAAATGAAAGCCCACAGAATGGGAAAGAATTTTAGCCAACTGTCCTTCAGGCAAAGGACTTATATCCAGAACATATAAAGAATTGAAAAACATGAGGCTGCCCAAATTTAAAGACCCAATCCATAAATGGGCATCTGAGATGAACACACACTTCTCAGATGAAGAAATACAGATGGCAAATAAATACATGAAGAAATGCTCAACATCACTGGTCATTCGAGAAATGCAAATTAAAGCAACATCGAGATTCCATCTCACTCCAGAAAGAATGGCTGCCATCAGGAAATCAACTGATAACGAATGTTGGCAGGGCTGTGGGGAAAAGGGAACCCTTCTTCACTGTTGGTGGGAGTGTAGACTGGTGCGACCACTGTGGAAATCAGTATGGAGAGTCCTCAAAAAACTAGGATTGGAAATCTCCTTCAATCCAGCTATTCCCCTTCTGGGTATTTTCCCAGAAAAACTGAAAGTGTTGTGTCACAGTGATATATGTGCATCCATGTTTGTAGCAGCACACTTTGTAATAGCTAAATCTTGGAAACAACCAAAATGCCCATCAACTGCAGAATGGATGAAAAAATGTGGTATTTTTATACAATGGAATATTACCCAACTATAGAAAGGATGATCTTGAGGCTTTTATAAGTAAATGGAGGCAACTTGAGACTATACTCATAAGTGAAATAAGTCAGACTCACATTCGTAAATATCGTATTGTCTCCCTAGTGTAAAAAATAAATAACAATTAAATTAAAAAAAAAAAAACTGAAGGAGTGGTAGGATCCAGGATGTACAATAGATATGGTAATAATGAAAAGGAAAGAAAGTGCTCAAAATTAAAGAACAGCTGAGATAGGGGAAAGGAGAAATGGAAGAAAGGAAAAGATTGTATGTTTGTAGATATACACATATAACTGTGTGTATGTATAAGTATGTAAGATAGATAACTATACTACTAATTCTGTGTTGGTTTGTCAGAAAGAATAGTTTGTGTTGTCATTGATTGTCTGATCATTTTTTATGCCTAGATCTTGTAACTTGAGCAACTACTTCTAAGATAACAATATGTAATATATTGACTTGTATTGATTTCTTACTGGTTTTTTTGAAATTCTGTATTACTTCTACCTTTTTTCTGTTTTGCTTTTTTAAAATAAAAAAAAATCAGGCTTCCATTGACACCTACTTGGCCTACTTGGATACTAAGTTTTAAAAATGTTTATATTCGTCGACAGTCAATTTTTAACCTTTAGTAGAGAAAATGCACACTGCATGCTTTACTTACAAGAGGCAAAAAAACCTAAAGATTAACACTGTCTTTCTTTTGTAAATTTAATCTCCTGCTAATAGCAGATTGGAATTGAAGAAGCCTGCAAAGAAGATCTTTCATACTTTGGTCTTTTTAAAAAGACAGTCTCGCAATGACCAACATAATAATCAGCTCTTAGATTTTGTAAATGACTGATATTGTTTAATAGCTATATGTGAGCTCAAAAAATAATTATAGTGACAATCTGATTGCAGTCTTTGTTCCCAGAATTTCTTCTCTATGAATTTGTAATTGATACCTTGGCTTTGTTCATAGCCATCATCATATATGAGGTTTTATATACATAATTATACACAGATTAACTGAATCTTGGCTTGTGATTAGTTCACACTTTTATATAATAATTTTGTGTTATTTTACAGTTTATTCAAATGATAGACTTCAATTAATTCAGGAGAAAATTAACTGAAAGTAGTGTCTTACAGGAGAAAAACCTCCCAACCATCTAGATGATAAAAATCTCCCAACCATCTAGATGATAAAAATCTAGATGATTATCTAGATGATAAAAAAAAGTAAATATATTTTAGAATCAAATACATTTTCTGATTTCAGTTTCACATAAGGTAATTTATTATACATGAAGTATATTTTGGTCTGATCTCACTGACCTTATGAAACATTACCCAAATAGTTGAATTTAATAGAAGAGAAAAATACAGACCTAAATAAATTTGCAATTAATTCACTTTATTTAGTGTATATCAAGATAGGAGAATTTACAATAATCTGGAATTTCAATATATTTGAACTCCTAAATTTTGCATCCATGAAGTCAAACTGGATAGCTGGTACATTTTATTTAATGAAAACCAAACTGATATTCTGGTTTTCCTGTCAAATGTTTGAAAAGCGGAAATGCTGTCATCCTGTAATTCTCCTGTGTGTGGTATATCATAAAAAAATTACCTAGCTTCTTTAGATATTCTGTGTTTTGGGGGATCCATATTCATCTTTGGAACCATTAACTAATAGCCAATCAAAAGACTTTTCAACTATTTAAAAAAATTTTAATTACAAAAATACATGTAGCTTTATACATAGGCTTGTTATAAAAGTGGCTGAATTTGGTGAAAGATTGGAGGAATTAAAAAATCTGGATTCTGAAATATTTCCTTTCTTGATGATTTCTTACCAATGCTGTTATAATGAAAAGACCAGAAATTTTTCTTCCCCAGAAGCAGCTCTTTCCCAGTAGCCCCCTTTCCCCGTCTTCCATCCTACGACTTCATATAGTTATTGCATTAAAGACCAAATTATATCTACCCCATCCTTCTTCAAAAATATTTTCAAAACATTAGTCAGGAATTGTCTAATAACTCTGTCAAATTTAACAGAAACAAGCAACAGAAGCCCACTGTTCAGAAAGTCCACTGGAGAATTTGGGTATCATGGCCCTGGAAATGGGGTGCTGGCCTGGGAGGAGGTCACTGACTGCCTTTCCATACCTTTCTAGATGATCACCTAATGCTTACAACAAAGTAGTTTTGTCCTTTGTATTTTATTTATTTAACAAGAGGGGAAGAAAGAAAATCAGAGGAAAAGGAAAGAAGCACAAAGTATTGTATATGTCATGCCCATTCTCTTTGCTCCCAGAGGAACAAAGTAAATGTATATTAAAACTTATTAAATTTAAATAACAGTTATAATGTAATCGTTAATCACTCAAATACACTGAAGATGCCACTCTTTTGAAATAATGCCTATAGACTTTCTATACTAGAAGATGATTTTTGTGTAGAATGTATGTCTAGGGAATATGCCATTATTAATTGTAACAATTAGGATGCTACTCAAAAAGTATTGGTGTTTTTTGTGATATGCAGCAATTGTTACAGTATATTATTTTAGAAGCATGGGTTCAGAAAGGCTGATATGTTGTATTTCATATAAATTGAAAGATAGCTGTATAATTTTTTATTAAAGAATAGACTTTTATTAGAAGATGTTAATAACATTTGAAATATTCTTTTAACATTGGCCATTGTGGTAATTTGAAATAGTTCATAAAATGCTTACTGAAACATTTAAGAGAGATATTTTCCAAAATATTCTTAAAATTGTAAGAAAAATGTTCCTGAATGGCATACATTATAATGAAAACTTAATAAAAACTATGACTGTCAGCCAAAAGAAACCAAGTAATGTTAGTACTTCCTATAAGAATTTTTAATCAGCTATGCTGTAATTATATTATTTTAGTCTTAATCCAAAGCCAAAAATCTGATCAAGTAAAAAAAAATCTACTATTTAATTCCATAAAGCAGAGTTGGTTGATTAATATCTTATTATTTACAAGTATTTTAAAGCGAATGCTTAAAATATATATCTTGATTTTAACAATTTTAAAATAATAGGAAGAATGGGTTGTGATGGATTTTGACACTGAGTAGCACTGAATCCATCTGTTTACACGTCTGTGTGCTTCCTTCACAGGCTTACATTCAGGTCTACACAGCTCCGGAAAATATGAGCTTCCTCTACTACATAATCATTTTTAGAGGGAATTCCAGAGCATACCTAGTTTAAATATATCTCAGGGTAGCTACAGAAAGGGAAGACCGTAACTGAGAGTAATTTACCTTTAAGGCCGACATGAACACATGTAACAGCTATTCTTGCAGTTCTTACTCATAGCTGTTATGGTAATGCAAATATTCTTTATATGCCATGGTGAAAATGTTATGCCAGTTCTATTGACAGTAAAATTTTTACACTCCACTGTCACAATGCTGACTCACATATGGTTACCAAAGAAAAATAATTTTATCTCAAGAACTCTTGGGTGAGTCACAAATGCAAACCATATATGTGAAATTTTCTCATAACCAAAAAGCAAAAAAAAAAAAACAGGTGAAATGAATATTAATACATGTTTGATTTTATTTAATATATTCAAAATGTTACCATTTTAAAATGTTATCAATATAAAAATTATAAATGAGATGTTTTGCATTCTTGAATGAGAAATCTTCAAAATCTGGTGTATATTTTATAACTGGGTCTAATTACATTCCGAGTGCCTATCAGCCATATGGGGACATTGGCTACTTAAAGGAATCTCTGGGCTAGAGAATTAAATAGTCCCTGAAAGCTTTGGCTCATTAACTAAACATTTATTGTGTGCCTGCTGTGTACATGGCATTGTGTTGTCTGCAGAATTGTGCAAGAGATGGTGCTTACACTTGGATACCTACACTTTTGTCAAGGCAAAGATGGGCAGTCATGTAGTTAGAGAATACTAATCATACCACTTCAGTCCTTTCTTCCTGTGCAGTTGGCCCTTTACAGGGTTTAAATGTGCACAGAACAGCACAGGTCTAGAGTGTGCATGCGCAGCGGGGACTGTGCAGACCCTGCATCTAAGCTGAGTACAGCCAGCCAGATGGCAGCGAGATCACCCCTTTCCGGAGCTCAGAATCCTGGCAACCCTGGTGTGAAATGAATTCAGATCTACTGTTTAAAATGATATATACACTTATGGATATATTAGTGATCAGTCTCAACATTGAGTTTCCTACTTTCTTGTTAGCCTATTTCTCTTTGCACTCTCATTGTGTGCTGGTTTGGGCAGTGCAGGGCATTTTCCAAATCTATTTAGTTCAAGGTATTATTAGTTCTTACTGAACAGTAAAAAATAAGACCTTACTTTTTTAGCTTTGCAGATAGATGCTCAGTTTCATGTGGATGAATTTGAAATGTCATACCAACAAATGCATTTATTATTCTGCTTTGACTATGGGTAAAAAACAATGGCTAAACTTCATCTGAATTTGTGAACTGAGATAAAAGGGTCAGACTATATTAATTAGAACAAAAATTCTTGAGTATACATGAACCAAAAAGGGTAATAAGTTTGCTTTTCATCCTCATAAAAACTACTATCTATATATATACATCAGGGTGGATCTATTTTACCCTGCCCCTTATGTTTTCTTACATGTGATAGGAACCCTGTCACAGGGTTCCTATAGTGTGCCCCACTGGCGCTTCTTTATCACTCTGCCCAATAGGTGTTGGAGTGATTGATTCTAGCGGTGCAATTGGAAAGAATGAACTGGGTAGCTATAGCAATATCGTCCATGAGTGATAATTTTCTACGAAGCATGGGCACTTTCAAACTGGGGCATTGGGCATTGGACTGTGGCAGCAATGTGAGGACTAAAGTTGATATTATACTTAGCCTTTACGAGATCAGGGGCTCAGCTACTTGAAATGATTGCATCTTGGAGCCCCCACTACTAGCGAAATCAGTCCATCCATTGTTGGAACACAGAGCAGTACAGAGGGAATTAAGGAAGGCCAGAACAGCTAGGTGAGATGGTGAGTTGGCAAGGAAGGAGTTTGCTCAGAGTGGTTTGGAAGAATTTCCATATTTTAACGAAGCGTAGTGATGTACCCTCGCGGCATGTAACGGAAGATAGTGGGGACTCGTATGCTTACACAAGGCTGTGTGGGGCTGCTGGGTTTCAGTAAATACAAGAACCTTCAGCATTTGTGATTAACCTCCGTATGGTGTATTTAGAGTGCCAGGCAGGACAATGAAAAGAATAGACTGCTGTTCTTCCCTGGCAGGTAGCTATGCCTTCAGTTACCTGATGTGTGAGACTAGCAGAGGGCTCAGCATCTCCCATCTTGACATTACTTCCTAGTGGTAGGGAGCTCAACACCTCCAGCTCATTTTCTTACATAAGGGTCACTTCCCTTTATTCACTCCTCCAAGATAAGGTGAAGCCATTTACCTGAGAAATATATTTGGCACGGGTCTCCACTATTTACCTCAAGTGACCTGCATACAGAAAGGAGTTACTTTCCCAGGTTATGCATATTCATTTCAGAGCAGACCCTTCTATAAGAGCTCAGCCTGGCCCAGTGACCCATGCTGTCCGCCTAGTTGAGCAAATCCTACAAGACCTGGAGGTCTGTACTCGGTGATGTAGCCACTAACCACACCAAATGATATTCTGGCCTTCATCTGCCCCTGTTTTGCTATGAGCTGCTTTCACCACAGGCTTTTCTGATCCCTTTTTCTGTGTTTCATTTTGTTCTCCTGCAGCAATGACACCTCTCCTAACATATCACATGATTTACATATTGAGGTTATTGTTTGTTTTTTATCCCTTCCAGTTAAAATGTCAACTCCATGAGAGCATTTCTTAATATCTCTATCATTTGCTGTGGTTTCCTCCTTCCTGGAACAGTGTCTGACACATTATAGGTGCTTATTGTTCAGCAAACAAATTCACAATTTATTCAGAATTCTGATGGGAGGGAGGGTGCTCCAAGACACTCAAATTTTGAAGAAAAATATATCAAACATATCATGACAACTACAATTGGTTGGGGATATAGGTTAGTGGTAAATTGCTCATCTAGAATGTGCGAGGCCCAGAGAATCACCCCCAGCACTTCCCATTTAACTAATAATGACTAAAGAAGTCACAAGGCAGATTGTGACTGTTCCAATAAAGATACTGATGCTATTTTCCAAGACTATGAAAGGAGGAAGGTGAATAAGACTTGTCAGGAAGAGCCTATCAAGGAAGTAGGCACTGGGCTGGCTGTGCCTACTGAGTGGAGCTGTGTCTGGGCCCGTTTTCCTACCTGCTACCACAGGAAGTCACCTCTGTGTTTCAGCACACTGAGCAAAATCATCAGCATGACCACCTCAGTTCTCCCTAGTACTTCTGAGAAAATATGATGCAAAAACAACAAAACAACGAATTTTGGTTTTGTAAAACACTGGATAAATCAGGATTTTAATTTATTATCTCACCAAAAGTTAAAGAATAGTTTAGTATAATCTAGAGGAGCATGACAGATTTGATCATACCTGGTTTGCAAATCTTAATTTTGGGTCTTGTAGCATGTTGCTGAAGGGATGTGAATTTTTTTTGTTACTAAATGAAATGCTATTGGAACCTTAGATTTTCAAAATGACTTTGAATGAGAAATATTAATGAGATCACAGAATTTGGTATCAACTGCCATTTCTTTGAAATGTTTCTCTTTTCTACCTCCACAGGACCAAGGAGAGAGAAAAGGGGGAGGAGCAGAGTTGTGTAAAGAGAGTAATAACTTATTTTTACTTAAATATTAACTTCTTACGTTTCGTGTCATTCGAAATAGGAGTTTTACAATTTTTATTCTATTCAGTGAGGCTAAGTTTATCTTTTTTTTTAAATGGTCACCTTTAATAAAAATAGTATAAATCTCACAAAAATGAAATTTTATAACATTAATAAAATGAAATCTGTCAGCATCTCTTTAAGTGTAAATTTAAGATTCTATTGCCAGCTTCAAATGTTTAAAATTTTGCACAACTTCTAGAGGTGTAAATAACTCCACCACAGTTGCTTAATCACCGATGGAATGTGCCACTGCATACTTAATTAGCCCATTGTTCATCTTCTTGAAGATGTAAGTGGCTAGCTGTGTGAATAATTTTCATAATTTGGACTGTCAAAGAAATCATACTTGGATTAAAAATTCTGGAGAGGACTCACACAGGAAAATAAACAAAATCTTTTTGTAAAGACCACAGGAAGAAGTGCTAAGTGATTTTTGAGAACTACAGTCCTTAATGATACTGATATCATTAAATGTAATAAACCATGTTAATGTAATGTTGAATTTGAGACTCTAATAGGATAAACTGCAACAATGGAAAGCTTTATATTTTCAATGCTGAGCTTACTTTTCTGTACTGTAATATATTTTTACTTTATGGAATAATATATAATTTCACGTAGAATGAAGGACTTGGAGATAAGTTAGACTTTATTCCTAAGACTGATTTATTATTAGAGATACATTTTATGGTCACTTGATATCTGCTATCTCAATGAGTGAAATATTTCATAAATGTACTAACCTCAGTAAGATGTGAAGACTTAATGGTTTATACTTTGCCAGTTATCTGGATTTTTGTCATTGTCACATGTCTTAGTCTTTTGTTCACAGAATTTTAGAATGAAAACCCCTATTCTATTCTCTAATAGTTATTGCACCCATTAGTTACACAAAAACAAAAAAATCTGTCTTCTGGAGCTGGAAAGGTTTTTTGGGAATCAAGTTGTCATGTCTCTTTTTCACTAACTGGTGAAGAAATAGAAACCAGCTCAGCAAAGGACTTAATTCAAGGAAAACAGCAAGTTGCTGACGCTATATGTACCTCAGGAGGCAAGCAGCTCACATGTCCGTCATAAATGTCAACATTTATCCTCAAGACGGGACAGTATGAGTGATCTGATTAGTAGATTAGAGGACTGCTTTCTTGCTCTTCAGGTCCATCATCAGTGACTGAGCATCTCCATGAAGAAGGGAAAGCAAAGCTTAGTCCCCATTCTCCATGAACCACTGTCCTAAATGGCATAGATGCTGTGTCTGGTAGACAGAGTCCTAGAGAATCTTCAGTTGGTTCAGTTAAACAGCTGCGGACAAGGCTTGAAAGATACCACTCTTTACCCTTCTATTATTGTGTGACTTTCCACATGAAGGCAGGAAGAGAGCTAGACACGAGTACAGATAATGACTCTCTTCACTCCAGGTTTTTGAAGAATATAGCAGACTAACACTGGTCACAAGATCAGTTGCAAAGTTGAGTGTAAACCTGCTCTGAGAGTGTCAGAGTTAGTTACTCGTGATTTCACTACAGAAACTTTCTTGTTACACTGGCTTTTATTTTAAGACATTACAGCTAGAAAACAGGTGCTAAGAAAGCGTCTCACCAAAGTCCATGTAGCAGCATATCCTTGAGGAAACGAGCGCCACTACTGGCTGTGAGCACATGTGAGTGTGCATGTATGTGAGTGTGTATGTGTTAAGGGTAAACTGTGGAAAAATTTGGAATCTAAATGGGTGAAGAGGGGTGAAGCTCAAGGGACTAGTCGAAAGTCCCTGTATTTTCTGATATGCTTCTGGACCTATAAACACAAGACAACAATAAAAAGAACATTCTAAGCTCTAGTGAGTCAGAGAACTGAGAGTCAGGAAGCTTTGAGAGAATAGACTACAAATGCAATAAAATCAGCAGTGGAATGCCCAGCTGAAGTGAAACTGCTGGACGCTGCTTTTCAACAGACTTGTGACCAAATGCCCAGCTGCTGTTCTCTGTTTGAGTCTGGTAAACTGGGAAACATCTTTAGGAAAATCCAGTTTCATCTAGAGCTCAGAAACTTTCCCTCCTGAACAAGGTGGAAAAAGAAATATTTAATTAACCCTTATGCCTGAAACAATTAAAAATCATAAAATTCATGAAGATATCACTCTCAAGAAAATGGACGTCAGATGATGAAAGGCAGTGATCCCCTATCAGTGGGAACATAAAATAAGGTCTGTAATCACTGCAGCCCAGTGCATGGAGAAAGCCTGCAGCTGGTACAGCATAAAAGGAATCCAGGTGGAGCCCAGTGGTCTCCTCAAGTTGACGGAACACAGCAGGGAGTTCAGGGAGCCGAGGAAGCCAGTTCCAGGGGTAGAGACTTTGGAGACAGAGCTGCACCAGGCACTTCTTGAGTCTTCAACTGAGAACTGACTGGTCATGTGTGTGAGAACACAGTTGAGTCTGGAGAAGAAACCCCATGAAAGCATTGGTGAGCATAGTCCAAGGAGAACTTGTAGGCAGGAACAGTGTCCATTGCCACCAGCTCAAAGGGAAAATTTCAAGATGATGTGTTACTGGATAATGTACCCAGTAGGGTTTGCCTTAGGGGCATAAAACTATCCTTCAGTGAAATGTGGCCTGGGTTCTACTTAACAAAGCTTAAAATAAGATTGGAAAGAAAAAAAACTATTTTCACATAACTGGACTATGCCCCAAAACAAGGTTACATTACATCTATAGGAATCTGAAAATATCTAGTAATCAACAAATTAAAATTACAATGATTTGGCTTAGAAACTATGCAAAGAAATTGATACTAAGACTCAGGATGAGAAGAGAAGTGAGTCACTTGGCTCTGAAATGATACAGATAAAAGAGCTGTTAGCAAAGATAGGGACACAGCTATTCTAACTGTAATATGTGTTCAAGAAATCAGAAGAAAGTCTGGTAAGTAGAAACATGGAATAAATTTTTAAAATACAAATTGGACACTACAAGCAAAAACTAACAGGTCTAATAATATTAAAAAGATTCTGGAAGGAATTAATGGTAAATCAGACATTGCAGAACAGACAAATATACCCAAATACAGTGACAGAAAGTAACCAAATGAAAAAGGACTGTAAAATACCTTGTTAGTGAGCTGTGGAACAACTTCATATATATGTGGAAATGGACTCCCTAGGCAGAGGAGGGGTGGCAGAAGAAAAAATAATGGCTGATAATTTTACACATTTGATGAAAACTACAAACCCACAAATCCAAGGAGTCCAACAAACTTGAAGCACAAGAGACACTCGTATACAGATTGCCTAAAACTAATGGTAAAGAAACAGTCTGAGAGATAGCCAATGAGTAAATCACATGTTTAATACAAAACTAGCTACCTTTAAAATACACAAAAGTGAGCATGAAATAAAGACTATTTTAGAGGTACAAAAGAATTCATAACCAGAAAAACTGCACTTCAAGAAATATGGAAGGAAGTCGATCAGGGAGGAGGAAGATGATGCCAAACGAACACCTGGAGCTACACTAAAGAAGGAAAAGGTCATAAATGGCAGCTAATGGGTTAAAAAATACTTCTTTCTCCTCATTACTTAAGTTTTTAAAAGATAATTGGCTGTTTAAGACAAAAAATACATGGTGAAATTTGTAACATATGGAAGCAATGATACAGTATGCCACAAATTTAGAGGGAAGACATAAAGAAATTTTGTACTACTTGTATACTCTATATGAAGAGGTATAATCTCCTTTGAAGTTCTAATGTGATGAGTTAAAATATATACTATACATTTTAAGGCAACTACTAAAATAATACAGTAAAAATTCAGAGGTATTATATAGGGTAAAAGGAAATCATAAAAATCTTAACCCAGCAGAAGATTTTAACAAAAGAGGGGGAAAGAATGACCAAGGACAGCAAATAAAAAAAATAAATAAATAAAACAAAACAAAATAAAAAGACCAAGATGGTAACTTTTTAATATTAAAACCTATTAAGTAAAAGGACCAATATTATCAAGCTATATAAAAGACAAGACAAATTGTAAACTGCTTCCAAGAAATAGACTTTAAATAGAAAGACACTAATAGACTGAATATAAAAGAAGTAAAAAAGATAATGCCAACATTATTCAAAAAAAAAAGCTGAAGTGACTATATTAGTATCAATGAAGCAGTTTTCATAATACAGAAATTTACTAAGGATAAAACAATAATTTTATATTGATAAACGAATGGAAAAAATTATCTAGAGGATGTAATAATCCTAAATATTTATGCAGCCAATAACAACTTGAAACCACATTATAGAACTGTAAGAATAAAAAAAAATTCATAACTGCCCTCAGAGATTTCAATGCCATTCAATATCAAGTAGATCACAAAAAATCAGTAAAGGTACAAAAAACATGAACCACTTATTAGTTGATATACAGAACATTGTCAATACATCATCAAAATGGACATTTATAAATCATGTAATCAAGAGCAGCAGCAGCATTTTTTTTAAAGTATGCACGGAACTTTCACCCACATAAACCATACTGTAGTTTTTCTCATAAACCAAGTCTCAATGGAGTTAAAAGGATTCAAGTCACACGAGGTAGGCTATATGATTACGTGAAATTAAATTAAAAATTAATAACAAAAATATATTTGAAGGGCTGGGAGTTTGGCTCAGTGGCTTAAGTGCCTGTCTGGCAGGTGTGAGGCCGTGAGTTCAATCCCCAGTGCTGCAAACAAAACAAAACAAAACAAACAAACAAACAAACAATACATATATTTGAAAAAAATCCTCAAATATTTGGGAATTAAATGACCTTGTGTGTCAAAAAACAAACCAACTGCCGAGTGTGGTGGCGCATGCCTTTCATGAGTTCAATCCCCGGTGCCGCAGAAAAAAAAGAAAAAAAAAAACCAACAGAAAATTTTGAAGTATTTTAACTGAGTAAAAAAATCAAAATTTGTTGACTGTGTCTAAATTAATAGTTGAAAGGACATTTACACACTAAAATCACTATCAGAGAAGAAGAAGGATATGTTCGGTGACCTCAGCTTTGACTTTAATATAATACAAGAAAGAATAGCAAATGCAAACCAAAGTAATCAGAACCAAATAAATAAATAAGTAAATGTGTAAGTTAATAAAATACAAAATAAGGAAATGAATGCATCCTAAAATTTGTTCTTGGAGAAGATCAATATCATAGATGAGCCTCTGGCAAGGTTACTACAAAAATAGAACACAAATTACCACTTATAGGAATGGATGTGATAACACTGCTACAGATTATACATTAAAATATAATAGAAATTTATGAGGAAGTTTATGCCAATAAATGCAATATCTCAGGTGAAATGGATGGATTTCTTGAAAGACACAAGCTATCAAAGCATATTCAAGAAGAAACATAACCTGAATATCTTTATGTGTATGTTTTCATTTTTCTTCTCACATAAAACTGACCTTGTTCATCCAATTTACAAATAAGACAACTGAAATACAAATAAGAAAGTTGAGCAAGGTCTTATTGCTGATAGAATTGTATTCTGTATCCAGGGTTGAATGACTCAAAGTGATGCTTTCATTTATGTACTACCGCTCTGCATGAATGAAGGAACAAATAAACAAATAAATATTTTATTAGAAAACAGTATAACTATACCATTGAATTTTGCATACATTATGTTATAGCTAATATGCTTCATTGCAATGTTACATAGGTGCGTACACATTTTAGAAAACTGCACTGGAAGCTTTGCAATTTTGATATCTTTTTATGTGCTAATTTGGGGAAGTAGAGTAACTGTGATTTAAACTATCGTAAGAGAATTTTTGTAAGTTATAACTCAGGATCAATGAACTCTGACACAGACTGATACAGTTGTTATTTTTTTAAGCATGAGTTAATAATCCAGTGGAATGATTAGTCAACTAGAAAGTAAGACCAAGTGGAAAGAGTATGCACAGTACAGCCATGTGGACCTAATTTGAATATTGGATCTGCTCTTATTAACCAGGGAAAATTACTTATTCATTTTAAGCTTCACTCTTGTCTTCAAGAATGAGGATGCAACACTATCTTAAATAATAATTGTGAAGATTAAGGCTAATGTAGTTAATATAACTAATCCAGTGAGAGGTAGAGAGAAGACAATAAAATATGTATATCAGTGTCATTATTATTATTACTATTTTAGAAGTCCATTCTGCCTCTGGTTGTTAATAAGGAAAAGAATTTCTGAAGAAAACATAGGTACAGTAAGAATAATTAAAGCAAAATGGAAAGAGAAAAAGAAAGAAAAATTGACAACATTAAGCAAGAAGTGAATATAGACAAAAATATGATTTGAATTGAATATATGTCCTTTCTCCTTCTACTTCTTTGATAACTATACTTTCCCCAGTTTTTTCAGCTCTTAATATTTGACTCCATTCTTGAATCGCAAACTCAATTTCCCATTCCCTTCATTATTAATATTGTTAAACAAGGGTTTAAAGTTCAAATGTTTACAGGAATTATGCAAGTAAAGTGAATTATTGAAGCAGGTATTGTATTGTTTCCCCACAGGCATGCTTTGTTTGCATATTAATGAATAAGAGATGATTATTCATTTCCACAAAAGAATGTTTGTTCCCTTCCACTTTTCTGGCAACATGGGCTCAGTCAGGTAATTGAAACTGCACAAGTATTTCTCTACTTTAAGAAGAAAAATAATGTAAACAAAATAATTAGTATCAATTAGCTGTAGACTTCTGTGTTAGGAAAGCAGCAGCAACTGGTGAGAATGGAAGAAGTGGGAACACTGGGTAGCTAGCGGGAGAAGCTAGAGAGGCCTGACTCTAGCCCTGGGCTGCCATGCGGGAATATGGGCTTGCTATTGCCAGATCTTGCAGTTTTCAAGAGAAGCCAGAGATCTGAGCATCAAAATTCTCACTTTTTTAATGCCTCAAGAAATAACTGCTCAGATTTATCAAACACATCTGAGGGCTGCGTTCACCTTCAAGCCTCCAGGTTTTGAACTTTGTTGTGAAGGATTCAAATTTAGCCAGAGTCAGGAGGTACACTTAATGTGTAAGTTTGATTGTAAGAAAATACCTCCACAGGAACAAGAAAGGAAAGAAAAAGAAAAAAAAAATCGTTGAGTCTCTTGATTATCTATAGTAATCTGCTCCATCCATTTGTCAATAAACAAAACTTATCCCAACTACTCAACAAAACTGCTTTGCAAAATACAGGTACTTCTTCCATAGACTAACTGATTAATTGATTCATTCTACCATTCAACCACTAGTGTCTGAGAGCATATTATGATGAAAATATTCTAGGCAACACAAATATAAAGATATGATTGCTACTCTCTTATAATAGCTGACCTTTTTATTAAATACCTGAAAAAGACAATTTTAAAATCACTGTTGTTTGGTTCAAGTGATTTTTCATTACTTCTCTTTCTCTTTCACTCCATATTTGTACGCATCGCATTAGCATACATTTTGAAGGTCAGCTAGAAAGAATACTTTAAAGACAAACAAAAAAAACTTACAGTCAATCAAGAAACTGTTGTATGAAAAACTCTGTCTAACAACAAACAAATGCAATGACGATCAGCAGCTTGAACTGATTTCCAGTCTATTGTGCTTATATACAACATGCTTTCACAAACACTATTTTGCTGTCAACTAGACAGGCCTTGAATGTGTAATATAGATCAACTTTTTAATTAAAAGCTCTTAATATCCTTACTCCCAAATAAATACTTAAAATATTTAATGTCATTCTGAAAATTTCTTTTTATGCAGCCAGAGCTAAACCAGTGTAAAATGCTTTCAATATTTTTAATATTATAGTCAAGGTTATTTCAATTCATTTCATTTACAACTTACTACAGTGATTAAAGCAGGTTGCCTCATCTCGTTAAGCACATTATTTTGTGCATAATAGGGTAATTATATTAAATGAGTACACTATCAGTGGACTTCTTGGATGAGTGAATTTTCTTGGGCTAAACAAACGCCAAAATGTATATTACCCTGTTCTATTTTGGCACATTAAGCCAAAATTTAATTACCTTGAGTAAAAAGTTATAACAAATCTTTTTAGGGTAACTTTTCTATATTTTCTTGTGTAAGAATATAGTGTTCTGCTCAAGTCCATAACCCATAAATGACATCACGCAATTAAATCAATGGAAACCACATATTTCCAGTGTACAAGATAGAGCCTGAGTCCTATCTGAGGTCATGCATGGAGGGCTATGTTTCTTACTCCTTTTGTTCCCTTTGCTTTGGTCACATGGCTTTTAAACCTGTTCTGTTCTTCCATCTCACTGAAGGAAATATTTGTTCATCCTGGTTCTGATATTGCACTCTCTGCAGCTGGGTCTGGGAACTCTGCAAATACTAAAGTTGTGCATAGGTTGAAGAAAGGAACTTGAGTGAATTGTAGAGCCCCAACTCCCCATGGCCAGCTGTACCACTCAACTGCTCTTTGAAGAATTACACTGCTGTTCACAGTGCCTCTCATGGAGAGTCATTTCCTCTTTGTTCGGCTTCATTTAACTTTTGGACAATGGATAAAATTGGTTATTGGATAGTGAACATCCCATCTCTCCGGTGTGCACTATGTAGGGAACTCAGCTCCTGGGTTATGCTGAGGCTTTCTTGGAGCCTTTGGATACGTCAGGCCTCAGCCAACATGCTTGCCTCTCTAACCCAGGGGACTTCAAGGACTCCAGAAATGTGTGCTGGGAGTTCCCCCAAGGCTGGGCTAAGAGGCCCTTTTGTGTTCTAGAAGCCCCTGCTACTCTGCCCTGCCTCAGGACCCTCAATGATGGGAAGGTCCTTTCATGTCTCTCCTACTCCTCCCTAATCGGTAATCTTCCAAGGATACAGACTCTGTTGTAGTCTTAGTATCTAGCTGAGGGCCTGAAGCATAGCAGCAGCCAATAAAAACCCACAAAAAATAACTATACGGTGATATAAATGAACAGCAATGCAAATCACCATTTACTGAGCTACTGCTCGACCACATGCCCTCTTACAGATATCACCTATAGTCCTTGCAACACCTGCAATGTCCTCATTTTTACAGGTGAAGCATGTGAAGATGTCCACTCTAGGTCACACCTTGATAGAATGCCAAAGTTGTAATCTAAGTACAAATCGACTTGTTTACAAAGGATCCACACATTACAATGTAAGGATGCCCTGTGTCTTCTTGATGAGAGAGAGCCGTTCTGCTCTTACAGAGTCCGCTGGTCCATGTATGTGGAGGATGTCTTATGTGTCCTCGTATATCCCTACTCCTGAGGATTCCTAGCAGGACCCAGACAAGAAAACATTCTGCTCCAGTGATGAGGCACCACTTTTTGCTTATAGAGCCTCATCCCATTTAGAGGCTGTCAAACAGGGCTGTAACAGGAGAAAAATGAATGTGGCATGGATAGTCTAGACTAAAACTACTCATCCTGCTGTACCTCATTCAGATGTGTAGCCTAGAATTTTGTTCATCAGACTGCTAAATAGAATTCAGATTATGACTTCTTTAACAGTTCATTTAAAGGAATTTAATCACTGGATGCTACAAGTAAATCCAGTTGGAGATCTTTTTGTATAATTATATATTGTAAAATTATTACTAATGCAGGCATTTGTGTTTATACTCATGCTTCATAATTAATGCTCCTAAGTAATACTTTAGGTTCACACTTCCATTTGCAGTTTTCTAAATGAAAGATTTCATACTAAAGACTGCAAAATACTAAGGGCAGGTCATAAATCATCAGGATTAACAAGACTCCACTCAGAAATTTTGAAAGGCTGAGGTTAAAGCAAAACTCACAGGAAAATTAGTCATGTCTAGTGGATTAAACATTGCAAAGGAAGATCAGACTTCATATAGTAAACACAATCTTTATAATTAAAATGCTAATCCTCTTTAAGAAAGGAATTCTTGTTTGTCACTAAAATGTTAAGGAAATATATATAAGGCCAAATCAATTTTATTCTAAATTTTATTGTGTTTAATCCAAATAAAATTGATCAAAGGTTTAAAGAACAAGGTAAGTCATGAAGATCCAACCTTACATGGAGTTTCTGTTATGAGTTAAGACTTATCACACACCTTTCTACCACAGGTTACAGTGAAGGTACCTAAACCTCACAGGCTAATGAATTACTTGTGCATAATCAGTACTTAAAAGTATCTGTTGACTCAAAGAAGACTGGTTAAAATACTTGTCCAACATTACACAATCAATGAGTGCCAGGGCTGGGGTCTGCATTCTAAGATGTATCAGTTTTAATGAGAAATAAATAGAATCTTTGCAGCTTCTTCCAATAAAAATGGCCCTCCTTGCAATCTCATGAGGTTTATATTTATATCTATGCCTAGACACCTGTAGAACAAGCTTTCCCAGTGCCTGGTTGTTTCAGTATTGGAAGTCTAAGTGATTTTGAGTTTATTGTACATTATTAATTTTTAAATTTTTGAAAGTTTTAATTTTTCTTACTATGTCTTTGTAAAAATAAAAAAAGAATAAAAAAGATGATACAGAATTTCAAAACAAAATAATAGGAAATTAACTATGATTAAAATATTACATATTGTTGTCTTCAAAATGGTTGCCCACATTACAAGATATAGGCATTAAATAATGTGGTCAAACAATGAAACAAAGCGTTCTTTTTGATGAACTAATAGAGATTAGTAGGATAATGATCTATCTTGTGTGTGTATATATATATATATATATATATATATATATATAATCTTTTCCTTTCTTACTTTTCTCCTTTCCCCCATCCCAGTTGTTCTTTCCTTTTTAGCACTTTCTTCCTCTTTCACTTTCACAATATCTATTGTACACTTTGAATCTTATTTACTCTTTTAGTTTACTACACTAGGGAGACAATACAATGTTTATACATGTGAGGCTGATTTATTTCACTTATAAATATGGTATGATGTTGGCTGATAGTTTGTCATAGATGGATTTTATCAGACTTAGAGACTATCTATTCCAATTTTCTCTAGGGTTTTCATCATGAATTTGTGTTGGACTTCATCAGAAGCTTTTTCTGCATCTATTGAGATGATCATATGACTTTTTTCTTTGGTTCTGTTGATATGGCATTTTACATTTATTGATTTGCATAAGTTGAACCATCCCTGCATTTCTGGGATGAATCATACTTGGTCATGGTGTATAATCTTCTTGATAATTTGCTGCATTCTGTTTGCTAGTATTTTATTGAGAATTTTTTCATCCATGTTCATTAGCGAGATTGGCCTGTAGTTCTCTTTTATGGTTGGATCTTTCTCTGCTTTATGTATTAGCGTAACACTTTACATATCAGAGTAATGCTTTATGTATCAGAGTAATTCCTCCAGGAATGAGTTAAGGGGAATTGCTTCCCTTTCAATTTCATTAAAGTGTTTGAGGAGTATTGCTTACTGCATGTTTGCAGTACATAATGATGACAATCATTGTAGAGAACAGCCACATGTACATAACACATCTCAATTCCTTTTGCTTCTTTCCTTCCAACCCCCTTTGTTTTGCCAGAATCAGATTCATTTATCTTATAAATCTTTATACAGCTTATTATTATATGTACAGATTAATAACCAGACTAATAGGTCAAAAAGCATATAAAATACCTAAGAGAATTATACTAAATCATGGTACATTTTAAAATAAATTATCCATTCTGGATTACAGTAACTTTTTTCTTTCCTTTTTCCCATTATCAGTCTTTTATTTTGCACTTTATTTATATGTTGAATTGTTCATATAAGAGAAACCATTACATATTTAAGCTTGTACATCTTATTTAATTCGCTTAATATTATGGTTTCAAGGTACATCTATTTTTCTACAAACGCCTCAAGTTTATCTCTCATTATGGCAGAAAAGTACTCCATTGTGTATAAATACAGTACCACATTTTCTTTATCCATCCGTTGATGGATATACAAGCTGTTTCCAAGATTTAGCTATCACGAATTGTGTTGCTATTAACATGTATATAAACATACATTACTGTAATTCGATGTCTGTACCTCTTTAGGGAAGATACCTAAAACGGAATGGTTTGGTCAGAAGGAATTTTTAATTTTAGTTTTCTGAGGACTGCGTACTGATTTCTGTTGTGTTAGTATCTGTTTACATTACCACCAGCAATGAAGGGTTCTTTTTCTCCCACAGCCTTGTCAGCATTTGTTATTGGTTGATTTTTTGATGATAATCAACAATTTAAAAATATCATTTTTTCCCCTCTTTCTTTCAGCACAATAGGTGATAGTACAATAGGTGATAGTACAGATTCTTTGCTGTCTGGGCATGGGAAAGTGAAGATTGGTGCTTCTTACTGTTGACTATGCCCTCCAGAAGGAACGTAAATGTGGCTTGCAACTATGGTGATGACTCATGGCAATTCCTACATCTAGGGCTGCTTCCGTGAAGGAAACAATGATCACTTAGTAAGAGGTATCTGTTCTCATGAAAGACTGAACTTTTCTTAAGAAAACTGTTCGATCCCCTAATTGACTTTGCATGTTAAAACCAATTATATGTAACATTTAGTATCATAAATGTAGGAAAAAAATGTAAATATTTAAATTATTTTTATGCAAAGCTTGGGTAAGAGACACTTCCTAAGCCTGCTTTGAGTTGAAATCTTGTAAAAAATTTGCTAGATTTGATTGTAAGTATTATTACATAAAATATGAGAGAAGATCATTTCAAATGCTTAATAAAAACGAATTCTTCTAAATAAGGAAAAGAAATACCACACCACAAGAGACAAATGGACAGACTTCTACATCCATCAAAATGATATATTTGATAGCTTAGAGACAACTTTTCTTAATTTTTTTTAGAATAGTGCAAAACAATGCAAAAGAATGTTTGTTTATAGTTATCCTCTACAAACACAATGGCTAGAAAGTAAGGAGGAGCAGGGAGGGCAATGGGTGGAGTTCAGAGTAAAGCTCTCTTTAAAGTGCTCTCATCTCAGTAATTTGATTTCTGAGACATTATGTGGCTGAGGGCCAGGAGCAAGTCCAAGCGCCAGGCAGGGAGCTGACATAAAAACTCCTGCATGGAGCCAGGACACTAGAAGGACACTGTCCTTAGTGCTGAGTGGGTTAGAAAATAATTCATTTGTGAGCGAGTTTGAAGAACAACAACAGAAGCCTGTATTTAACTAGGTCTTACTATGTGTCAAACATAGTTTCAAGTGCTCGCTAATGTAACTCATTTAATCCTCACAATAAGTCTTTCTGATAGTATTGTTATTATTTCAGTTTTATTGCTAACAAAATTAAAGCCAGAGAAGATAATCTACATATTTAAGGATGTTCTGTTAGTAAGTGTGGGGTTCAGAAAGTTTGACTCCAAGGAGGAGGAGAAGTATATCTCTTGGCAAGGAATCAGTAACCAGAATATATAAGCAACTTCTCCACATAAATAAGTTAAAGGTAACTTAAAAAAAAAATGAGCCGAGGATGCTAATAGGCAAACCAAAGAAGACACACATGGCCAAATTTATACAGGAAAGATGCTTGACATTACAGATGCAGATTAAGAGTCAGACAATGTCAGCATTGGCCAGAATGGGCAAGGTTACACTTATTCCTGGCTAATTAGAATGTGAACTGATATTACCATTTTGAAGAACAATCTGGTAGTATTTAATGAGTTTTTCTGAATGTCTCTCTCCTTTATGACTGCTTTGCTTTAAAATCAGGTGTCTGATCATCACCTCTTTTGTGAAGTCTGTCATGAATCCACAGCTCACCTTGACAGGGCCATCCTCCTGATTCCTGCATTATCCTGCTAGCATATTATTCTCTGACTTCTATTAATGGTCGTCATCTGTTATCTAAGGCTAGGGTGGCATTGTTTTTAATTTTTCATTCCAAGTGTCAAATAGGAGCTAAATAAATGTTGCTAGTTTCACTATAGAAAGTACTAATATAATCAAATAAACCATATTTTGACTTTCTCTGTTATTAGCATATGTCAGATGCATTTCAACAATCCAATTATAGTGAGCAAAACATATCTTAGGGCAAACGAATCTTTCGCACTTTTGCCTTATGTAGATTTGCTCCATATTCTGTTGAAATTAAAATCACAAATGACATACTTTCTGAAGAAAAGTAAGAAAATGGATTACTGCACAGTAATGTCAAGTTTTATCTTTATCAAATCAATTTAAAAAATCATGTTCATTCAATTGAACATCCCCAAATAACAAAGGCGTAAGACTCTAATTAATTTTTGATAAATATGACTGAATCATTAAAATGTTTCAGTTTATTGTATAAATCGGTATACTAAACAGTTATTAAGAGAGACAACATAATCTCTAGAGTTTAAAGACTGCCTATGACTTCTGCTATTACCTGCAAGTCCTTAATTCTCATGTCCATGTTTTAATCCTGATTCCTCAGCAGATATTAACACGTTATTTAAAAAATTGACATGATATTATCTTTTGTTATTGTATGATTTTTAATTGCTGCACAATATTCCATTAAATGAATTTATCCTATTTTAACCATTAATCTAGTTTGAGACTGTTTTGTTTCTATTTCTGTTTTTTCTTAGTTACAGGCAAGACCTTGCAATGAATGCCTTTTTGTATAATGATGTTTTTGGTCTATTTTGTATCAGAAGGCATAATGAATTTTTCATTTTTGGTAACAAAAGCTTTGGCACATGCTTTGTAGGCTTCAAAGCAGAAACCTTGCAGCAGATGGGTGTGGCAGAACAAAACTATTTAATTGGTGGCAGCCAGGGAAACAGTGCCAGAAAAGAATGGATAAGAGGCCATACATAGTACCCAAGGCCATTACTCATGA
The DNA here is from genome assembly GCA_004363535.1 of Dasyprocta punctata. Taxonomy (NCBI): domain Eukaryota; kingdom Metazoa; phylum Chordata; class Mammalia; order Rodentia; family Dasyproctidae; genus Dasyprocta; species Dasyprocta punctata. Next base: position 234,013 of record RJWM01000320.1, read on the forward strand.
CCCACTCAGACATACCCACGAGTGTGCTATATTAATTTGCTAGGTATTTCTTAATCTCAATAGAGCTGACATATCAGGATTAACAGTTACTCTTTGTCACCCAAACACATCTTATTAACCATACTTACTCTCCAAATAAATGCATGCAAGTTGACAATTCTATCTAATGTGATACAGCAAGCTTGGGTACAACTGGAAATGTAATAATTAATTCCCCTAAGTCTCAACAGTTCCAGAATTTTTCAAAAATCAGAGTCTTTTTTGAGATTCAAGGCAAACCCTTAGCTGTGAACCTCTGTAAAAATCCCATACGAGTTATATAATCTCAAGGTACAATGGCACAAGGTAAACATTTCCATTTCCAAAGGGAGGTATAGGGGGATAGAAAATAATCAGACCAAAGCAAGACCATAACCCAGCAAGACAAACATTAAGTCCTGGATTTCCATGTTCAGAAACTGGAACACATGGTGATGAGATGTGATTTTCAGAGTATGTAGGCAATCCCACACCTATGGCCTTGCCCACATAGCCTCTCTTTTAGCTGGTTCCACCCCCAGGCAGTAGTTTCCCTCAGCAGCCATTCCACGTTCTTGGCATCTCCAACTTCTTGGAAGCTGTACTGCATCTTTGGGTTCATTTCCATAGCTTCATGTGCTGCCCTTTCATGGATTCCTTACCTGACCTCCCAGACCTTCCTTTGAAATATGGATGGAAGCTTCCCTGATCTTACAACTCTTGCATTCTGTATATCCACAAAGCCAGCATCAAATGGGTAATGCCATGGTCAGCTGCCAGGTAAAGCAGTAGCCAGCTCCTCTTTGACCATGGCTAAAATATCTTTGAGTGCCAAAATAGTTGAGTAGAGTGAAGTACATCTCAGGGAATCAGTTCTTTAGGAGGCCCTTCTTAAGGAGAGGGTGTCAGAGACTCTCTTCTCAAATGAAAGGTTTATACTTTTGCACCCTTGAACTTGTAATGAGTAGGATCTTGCTGATTCCTCAGATGACTTGCAGTCATATTTCTTCTTGCCCCTGTACAAAGCACTTGCTTTATTTTTTAACAGTGCTAATTTTGTAGCAGCCACATGTGCCTTGGCCCCAACTGTACACATGGTTCCTTCTGGGCCAAAATTTATGTTTTTCAAATCTTTATGTTATGTCTTTTGCCCCTGATTCTCATTAGAAATCTAGCTAAAAAGAGCAGGCAGTATCCATGCTTCAGTCCGAATGTTAGGCTGTCTTGAAATTTCCTCGATCATATTATTTAGTCCACAGCTCTGAACCTCAGTTTCCTCCAAAATCCCAGGACAGATGCAAAATGAAGATAAATTTTACAAAACACGTGGCCTCTAGTCCAGCTGCCAATGTAGTCCTTGACAACTGAAACCTGAGCCTGACTTTTACTATACACATGCCTATCAGTATTCTGATCTTCTGAGCTCTGCGCAGAATCTCCCAACAGGCTGTGCTTGCTGAATTCTGAGGCTTCTCTAGCCAGCATATCAAAGCCTTTCCAAATTTCTCTAGCAAATTACTTTAAAAGGCTGCTAAACCACATGATCAGGTAGTTACAGCATCAAACCCACTTCTCTGGTGACAATTTCCTGTATTAGTCAGCCTTCATGCCACTGTGATACAATAAATTTTAAAAAGGAGGGGTTAATTCAGCTCATAATTTCAGGAGATTCAGTACATGGTCAACAGCCTCCAAGGCTGAAACCTCATGGTAGAAAGACATGGGGGAACAAAGCTGCTTAGTTAATGGCAGCTTGGAAGCTGAGCAGGGGAACAGTGCCAGAGAGGAAATGGACAGAGACCATATAATACCTAAAGCCATACATTTATGACCAGATACTCAAAGATGTGTTTTAATCATCTGCTAAACTGTTTCTTAATCCAGTGAAGTCCTATTAACTGAGGAGAAGCAGCAAGGAAGCCCTGTAGCCTCCCTGGGTGCCGGCGTGGGCTGGGGTGGTGGGGTGGGAAGCAGCAAGAAAGGTATGTGACCTCCCTGTGTGCTGGCAGAGGCTCTGTTGGCTGGGGAGAAGCATCAAGGAAACCATTAGCCTCCCTGTGTGCCAGCAGAGGCCCTGTCAGCCGGGGTGAACCAGCAAGGAAGCCATCTCTGCCTCCTATCCCCACCACCTGTAAGCAACTGGTGAAAACACAGGCTAAATGATTAAGCAAGATGATGGAGAATTGAGTACATAATGTTAAGTCAGTCTTTTGACTAGGGCCTAGTAAGACAAAATACACATGTATGATACTTAAAAGTATAATGAAAATGTGTGTGTATGTGCATACCTGTGTATGTATGTACTTGATTGAAATTATGAAGAAAACCTTGAACCAATAATAGTATGAGTTTGCTAAATGAAACAATGCATATATTGACCATTTTAAATGCCATATCTACACCAAGTAGATTTCTAAAACATTCAGGACTTTATTCTTTCTAAATATGATTTTTGAGCAGTTCCTTATTAATTTCTGTTAGCATTTAAGTTTTATCTTTTTCTGCTGTGAACATTATTTGGTAATTTTAGGCTTCACAAGCCTTTGTCAGAGATTTTAGTACCTGTGAATTAATTTTATTCAAGTAGAC